>SRPZ01000475.1:0-14841 GCA_018360255.1 Claviceps maximensis
TCTCTATCTTCTCTATCTTCTCTATCTTCTCTATCTTCTCTATCTTCTCTATCTTCTCTATCTTCTCTATCTTCTCTATCTTCTCTATCTTCTCTATCTTCTCCTTATCTTTCCCTCCCTTTTCTCTTCTATAGTTAACTTATTCATAGACCTCCGATTTATGTGCTTATACGTTGACTGATCCACAGATTGTAGAAATTCGCCTCGGACACACCAGTCGTCTGTTTACAGAAGTTCGGTAACTCATATAAGTAATACAATAAAGAAAAAAACCATGAAAGCCTCCTTTGCTGCAGCTGCAGCCGCCTTGACCGCGGGCCTCGTCTCGGCGAACCCGGTCCCCCAAAGCCAGAGCGAGCAAGTAGACGGCTCCGCAAAAGTCGACCTCGCCAGCGCCAGCGCCAGTGCCGGCGCCTCCTCCGACAATGACTACACGTGCCGCAGCACCAAGCACCCCAACCCGGTGGTCATGCTCCACGCGCTCGGGGGCAACAAAGACTTTGACCTCGGCCTGCTAGCGGCGTGGCTGCGGGTGCAGGAGTATTGCACCTTCTCGCTCACGTACGGCAACGCGCCCGGGTCGGCCATCGGCGGGCTCGAGTCGATCAACCAGTCGGCGCCGGCCATCGGCCGGTTCATCAAGCAGGTGGCGAACCGGACGGGGTCGGCCCGCGTGGACCTGGTGGGCCACTCCGAGGGCGGGCTGCAGGCGCTCTACGTGCCCAAGTTCGAAGCCGGCGTGGCGCAGCTCGTGGACAAGATTGTGGCGGTGGCGCCCCCCACGCACGGCACGTCGCTCTCGGGCCTGTGGGATCTGGTCCGCACGCTCGGCGGCCGCGTCTCGGACAAGATCGAGGACATCCTCCGCCGCTTCGGCTGCCGCGCCTGCACCGACCTGGTCGCGGGGAGTGCCCTGCTCGCCCGTCTGTCCGCGGGGCCCATCGTCCAGGGCAACAACAGCGTGACCATCATCGCCTCCCGCACCGACGTCATCGTCACCCCGCCCGAGACGGCCTTTGTGAGCGAGCCCGGCGTGCACAACATGTTTGTCCAGGACGTGTGTCCGTCGGACCGCGTCGGCCATTTCGGTCTCGCCGTCGCGCCCAACGTGTGGCGCTTGGTCCGCAACTCGCTCGAGCGCACCGTCGGGAAGACGTTTGTGTGCATCGATGGCATCCCCTTGTTGGCCAAGGAGGCTGGTGAGCAGCAGCCTCATGGGGAGGCGGCCGAGGTGATGGCATTGGACGATTGATTGTGATGTGGCGTGCTTTTCCTGTCTTTGATGCCGTCCATCTTTTGTTTTTTCTCTTGTTCTCTTGTTCTTTTATTATTCGTCCTTTCATTCTTTATTCTTTCATTCATCGTTCCTTTTCTCTGCTCTTCTCCCTTTTCCCCCCACTTATTATTTGAGTTTACGGTAGTATATCTCGTAGACATGCCATTTAGAAACCCAAAGATAAATCCCCGTACTAAAACGAAACCATTTTGTCAAAAATATCAGTGTCTCTTACAACACATGTGAACATCTCCGGCCCACAGTCCGTGGCGTCGCCGACACGCCGTCTGCCGTGAGCTAGAGGCGGAAGCGCAAGAGACGGGCCCCTTTTATCGGAAGCCTGCCGTGGTTACATGCAGAGTCTTGCCACACCAGCCATGCCATGTCCATCACGCGTCCGCCTTGCAAGGCCCGCCTCGGACAGTCTTCTCACTTCCTACACCCACCGGCCTACCCTGTATGTCCTATGGCATTGAATTTGGGGCGATGGCCTGGCCATCGTGTCGATGGATGGATGAACCGAGCGAAGAGCTGACCTACCCGTGTTCAAATCGTATGACGTGTTTCGAACGGAGGCTGCTCTACATCAGTCTCTCTGTACAACAATGATTCGCGCACCATTGTGGACCGGCTCGCGAGGCAAAGACGTCACGTACAGCACGGAGAACCCCTGGTGGTACGTACTCCTCTACGCATTGCCCTACCTTGTGATTTGTGCCATGTCGTGAGATGCAAACATTTCTTGGGCATCGGCGTCGACTTCAACACGTGTGAGAGCTCATGTTCTGATATGAGCTCTCACGTTTTCTTGACGCCGCTCCAATGTGCAGCTGCAGCTGCAGCTGGGCACGAAGCCGCCGTGGATAGGCCGGCAGATGATGTGTGTATCATGCCTTTGAATCCGCAACGTCATTCCTTTTGCCTTTCTCGTCTCCTTTCTCACAAGCAATTCCTTGTGGTTTGAAGTCATAGGAAGCTTGACACTGGGATAAGGGGGTTTTCCATGGGAGGACGAGTTTCCGTAGAAGAGCAACTCGGGATTGTACCGTACATACTACGTAGGTGCGTGCGGTACATACATATAGACGTGATTCGAAACCAGTCAAGTCGGGTGAGACCATGAATCGTTTGGCCGCAATGAAGATGTCAGAAAGCGTGGCGGAAGAAAATGCGGCATCACAAAGTCCACCCGGTTTGCTGGATACTATGTAGGCAGTCATGAGCCAGATAATTAGACACGGGCTAGTTTTGGAGAAACCGCCACATCAAAACTCGCGACTTAAAGTTATAAGCCGTGAACCCGCGCGTAGGATTTTGATTGTCCATGCCTCCCCGAAGTGACGTATGTGTTAGCTCCCACTGAGCAGCAGGCCGCACAGTATTGGTGGAGTGAAAAAGACGGGCAGGATTTGGGTCTATGCCGACCATCATATGCCGCGTCACTGTCATTCCATTTGACGGCTTCGATGGGCAGATATACATCACAAGTCAGAATCGCAGCGATGCTGAAGTGTCGTTCGGGATAAATTCAGCGCAGTGGTGAATAAATTTCCGCGCCAAGGCACGCAAGGAAAGGAATGCTTCTGCGCGGCATGATGCAGGATCCTGACATGGAGTTGGAAGAGAAATGGTGGTGTTTCAAGTTCCATGGCATATGCATGCCTTGCCATGATTTCCGCTCTTTTCTCACAAATCATGACTGATATTTGATGCGCCTGGAGAGACAACTCTCCCGACTAGATGTGATCTAGATCCGCCAGATGTCAGGGGAATCGTGTGCAGCGGCGGCCAAGGTCAGTTGTCCCAGACTGCACGTCGCCATGTGTCACCTTCACCCAATGTAACAGACAGCTGTTTCTTGGAAAGTGCGGCGATACGAGCTTCTAACAAGAGAAGACTGAACAACGCCATCGTTTCGCAAGTCTGGAATTGTTGGGAATAAACTTTTGGTTGAAGGGGGGGCGGGTCAAAAGGTCATGTTGATGTAGTGTTTGTGCTCCAACAAGGCTTTGCCCGCAGCCATGTCTTGCATCAAATCGTGCCAGACGATCCCTTATTCAAGCCTGCGAGACACGTGAAGGTCATGTCAGTCCCCCCCCTTTTTTTTTTTTTTTTTTTTTTTTTTTTTTTTTTTTTTTTTTTTCGGATAGGCCTCATCACTGTCTGTAGCACCTGACAATATATTATGCTGGTCCGACAGCGCCGCGAGGGCCGTTGCAGTCATTCGACGATGGAAATCGAGACGGGGAACAAACAGACGCTCTGGTTGGCGTGGCCATCGCAGTCGGCTCAGGAACTTGCCGACGAGAACGAAAAAGAGACAGGCTGCACGCATAGGACGGTCTGATATGAGCAAGCGATGCAATCGGATGGATGTCCATCGGCACCACAGATGGGTGATTTGACTCGGGGACGCAAAGCCCGACATCCGAGGCGGAATTCACAAGCAAGCAATCCATCATCTTTCAACACCGCATATGTGCATACATACATATGTATGTGTATATGTACATGACAATGGGAGCAAGGGACCACGACTCCGCGCACAGGAAGCCTGTCAATGAGCTTTGTTCACGTCCAGCTTTCGTTTTGTGCATAGTCATTGAAACCCAAGGGGCTTCCAGTGTAACAGACTGAGAGTTTCAGAGGAAAAAAAAAAAGTGTTGCGCAATCAACTCATTTACTACTGGAAGACATTCTGCATGATGAGATGGCGAGTGACATGAGGAAAAGAATGCGGACTGTTCGACCCTGCATACCTGCGTGCATAATGCCTGCGCGGATAATGAAACGAAATTCAACCCTGCATTCCTGGTTGGCAGATTGGCGATTGCTGCTCTGCTGCTCTCCTGCGCGTACCGACAATATACACAGTACATGCCAGATGTGCAGTATGGACATACATGTGTATGTACATGCATTTCATTCTGCAATGCATTTGAGACAGTATGTACATACCTACAGTAGGTAGGTACAGTACATGTGCATGCATGATACATGCACACATGTGAGTGGAAGAAGGCAAGGCTGAAGAGGGCTGGCTTGCGTAGCGTCCGTTGCGTCCGTTGCGTGGAAAGAGATTTCGATCCCCCTTTTGCTGTTGCAATAAGAAAGAAGTTGCTTGGATGGGGATGAGAGAGGTGACTGGGTTTCGGGACTATTTCTTTTTCGGTGAAGGCCGCGGAGATGTGAGTATCACACACATAGAAAGAAGCCCTTCGTCCCATCATTACCCGACAGGGATGCATTGGGTCTTTGACGGAGTTGTCCTGTTGATGTGGCTCCCTCCCTGCCTACATGGAGCAACATGATGTGTACATGCATAAAATATGCATGTACATAGCATGTAGGTGTGAGGCATGCCGCCATGGGTTCGACCTGACTCGCACTGTGTATATGCTGGGCGGGACACAATGGCATTTACTTTAGCCGGGCTCGTTTTCTTCGAGTCCTTCTCAAATCACGTAAAGGAAAGGAGAGAGAGAAACAGGGGAGAGGGGATCACCAAGCCCACTCGTGATGGAAACAGAGTTTATTCCGTGTATATCCACCTGCGTCATGTATAGTGAAATGCCTCTCAGCATGGATTCTTTCGTCTCAAAATCGCGTAATCGCAATACGCTTCTTTAGTCAGCAAGACGTTACCGACGCAAGACGTGATGTAGTATTCCCGGAACCTGCGTCGCTGCCGCGGTGCTCCTCCCAGCTAGCACAACAACAACTACGAGCTTTGCGCGACCGTGTTCGTCATGTACAGTGGTGTATATACCTAGAACAGGCACACATGCATATAGTGGGTCACAGGTAACTCTAAAACTTTTTACACCAAAATTGCATGGCGATATATTCGGGATTACCAGGACTCACTATAGTATGTACGTACATCCATATGTACATACATATGTATGTATGTAGTATGTATGCACATAGTAGGTAGGTATGCACCTATGCATATACAATGTAAGCACTTATGCAGGCCATTCATGCCCTGAACGCACAACAGCATGATTCTGCCTGATACGAAGTTTCCAAGTCGTACATGTGCTTTGTTTGATGCAACGAGCAGGGTGCGAGTAATCTGGCATGAATTGTCGTTTGTGGGGAAGAAGACGAAAAAAAAGAGAAGCGAGACAAGGCCATGAAAAGCAGCAGCAACAACAACAACAACAACAACGACAATAACAACGGATCATAGCCAGACTTGCAGCATGGCAAGGCGGTCGGTCCTCCCATGAAACCAAGCAGGAGGACAGCTGTCTGTGTGTGCTTGAAATAAGATTTTTCGTCGACGTTGAGACGAACTGCCCGCTTCTTTGGACACGTTTATAACCCTTGCATGCCACTAGCAGAAGTTCAAACGCAATCGGGCTGTCGTCTGTTGTTGTACTTGTTCGCTTCTTCTCCTTCTCTTCTCCTTCTCTTCTTTATCTCTTCTTCATCTCTTCTTCACCTCTTCTTCATCGCTTCTTCATCGCTTCTTCATCGCTTCTTCATCTCCTTCCCTTGTTTTTTCTTTTTCTTTTTATACATGACTTTGCTGGCCCGATCCAATTGACGACCGATGGTGATGGGCACAAAAACTGCAAAGGGAAACGAACGATTGGCAGGCATGATTGCTGGGCGGGCGGCCACAGGCAAAATCATCTGGGTTGTCGTGCTTTGTGTGTGGAGACAATCAAATGCAGGAACATGGCGCTAGTGTTTCCAGTTGACAGGATCTGTGCTGCAGCCGTGACGGGTGGCTCAATCTACTTTGATTGATTGGTCGCCCCCAGGCACCCCCCGGTCGCGCCACCGGAGTCAGCAGAGCAAACGGTCTGGTCCATTATTGTGCACTCGTCGGGGAAGGAAGGCAGAACCAGCGTGTCTGCCAGCCAGCAAGCCAGTTGCAGGGGTCTGGGCGCCCTGCTCTGCTCCGTGCTGGCTGAGACTGGGACAGACGCGTGACGCATGATCCGCATAATGGCCTCAGAACAATGAAGTGGAATTAATGAGACCTGGAAAGACAAGCTTCGCCGGGCTGGGCCATCTGGCCTTATTGTCTCTGGTCTCGTCCGTCCACGTCCAGCGATCCCGAGCGCAACTCGGCGTTGGTCGAGTATTGATAGGACTGGACTGGACTGTGGACCGGGCTGGCCTGGACGGCTCAGGTTCCACGACAAGATCTGGTCCCTCTTTCACAGCCCGTTCCACTCGGTGGCGGAGACGAGGAGTGGCAGTGAAAGGCTTTATGCATCCTCATTGGCCAGACTCTGCTCGTTGTGGACAAGGAAACCTCACGTCCAGCTTCCAGATCGGAAGGAACCAGACTTGTTGCTTCCGTGAGAGACGTTGCTAATCTCAGCCGGGATTGATGGGTCGCGGCACAACCACGCACCTTGCCACCCCTGCTTCATTTGGGGGGCATGAATTGTGGTGCCGCAGCCATGCAGCGGGAGGAATCGTTTAGAGCCCATTATCGTGGCCCGAGACTGTCGTGCTTCTGGTCTCAATCAGACTCCTTCTTTTATTAGCCTATTTTTTTCCTCTGTCACCTTTGCTGTTGCTGCCGCGGTTCTGCTCCGTTTGTCGTCTCTTCCCTTCTTCCATTCTCGACGGCCGTCATCGTCACTTTTTTTTCTTCTCTTTTTTTTCCTTGCTACGGTGCGCAGACTGCGTCGCGACTTCCTCTTTTGTGCCGCTCATTCATTTCAAGTTTCTCAAGTCGTTTGCGAATTTCCCTCACTTCAGCATCCTGCGGATGTTTGACCTTCCACAACGCCGACTTCTCTTCAAATAACACCATCTTGTGACATCGCTGCCGGCAAACGTTATCTTGGAGAATTTTCGATTTGCGCTGCCATCTTCTCATCTCGGCAGCACCCTGACAGTAGGTGAAAAAAAAAATCTTCTTTTCTCATCGTGGCTGCACCACCACCACTCCTCGGTCTGCCCGATGTCGAGCCGTACATACGTACGTTCGCAAATCGCCCACGGTCTGGGGCACGACTCAGCACCTAGCTCAAGAGCTATCTTCCTGCTGCTGCTGCTGCCGCTGCAACAAGAACATGACCAGCTTACATTCTTTGTTCCTCGCGGCCACTGAAGCCCCGTACGATGCTAATGTCGCTTCCAACTAATATAGCTGTGCTATCAATCTTGACCATTGCCGCCAACATACTATTCGAAACACGAGTCGATCAGAGGCTCGGAGTGCGAAGGATTTGCGTGCGCGATATCGGAATCCCGGCCGTTCCCGTGGTCTCGTCAATGAATGACCTGACGTGTCGCGGCTATTATTCTTAGGTCCCTCAGCTGTTCTTTGCGGCAAATACTCAAAGTCGACCTTTTCGTCCCCGACTTGCCGGCCACGCTCTCTTTCCTCACTCTACCGTCTGCCAGCCAGTGCCATCCACGATACGTTCAAGGGTCTGAGACCGTAAACGTCTTCTGTATGTAACGTCATCAATCTATTGTCTTCCCATATGTGCTCTGTTTAGGCCTTTTCATGCTTTTCTTTCTCATTTCGTCTTTCAAAAGGGAATGTGACGAGCCATTACTGTTGTCCTCAGTTCCAATATTTTCCCTCAGACATGCTCCCGCCTAAGTAGTGCAGCAGGCATCTGGAAGAGAAATGCTAACTCTGGTTCTAGCAGATCACAACTTCATCATCACGAGATTGTCCTCACGCCGTCATCGTGGCCTACAATCTCGACGCTCCTTTCTATTCTGCTACTTTTCATTCTTCAAACAAATCAAACGCTGGCGCCAGCGCTATCGACAAAGTGACATATTCATTTATTTTCGTTGACGGCATTTCTCTTTTCCGCCTTTTGTCAATATACGCAACATTTTCTGTTTACTCTATTCGACCGGTGTATTGATTCGACATCAACGTCATTTTGAACGAGAATTGATTTTCTTCTCGATTTGACAGCTCACCATACATTCCTTGACACAACACCGACGAAACTTTATGACAACGTTATCTTGAAATTACGGAATTTACCACACCAACAGTGCAAAACTTGCAGCTAACCCAGCCATCTATGTTATTTTGAGGATCAGAAGGTCATATACACCGAAAAAAAACACGTCGCATATCAATCCCGTACATCATCATAGGCCTCCCTTCAGGTCTACGTGTGTGTCCAGACACACATTTTGTTTGTGCGTGCAGATAGGGGTCCAACATTCTACGCTCACGGTGTTTAGATTCCAATGAGTAACATATACAATGAAAAGGATATGGACCCGTCCTATAACATCCCTGGTTCTGTCAGAAAGGCCAGAGAGCAAGCTCAGGGCGTGTCGTATCGAGAGTTCGACCCTTCGAGGAGAGCGCCGCCACATTTGATGACTGCGAAGCCAGCGGAAACGGCACCAAGATCACGACCAGTTCAATATCACCCTAGATCACAGTCAAAATCAAACAAGGTCAGAGCACCTCCCAACTCCGATTCAAAATTAGGCCAAACGATCTCGAGACCGCCGCAGGTGTCACAATGGCCGCTCGCTGGCTCAAGTGCTCCGCCTCCAGTCCATCCAGAATTCCATTCGCATTCACGACCTCAGGGACGACCTCAACAGATCCCCCAGAGACCACCACGTCCCAGTCAGTCCCGTATTCCGTCAGGTCTTGACCCCTGGCGACCACAACAACCGACACCAGTATTCATCACACGACCGGTCGCTCCAGACTATCCGCAAGACTCTACTGTCGACAGCTACGATGTTTCATCGCCGTCAGGTAATTCAGCGCGACAAACCATGTCGTCTTTTGGCACAATCCCGGACGTTCAAGCACCTGCCATGGTAGGCACCTCAGCAACAAATCTCCGAAAAAATGCAGCTCTGGGTCCACCGCCGTCAAGCCGGAGAGGAGCATCATCTTTCTACTCCAACGCGTCTTTTGTCGCGCCAATTGCAGAGGAGACAACTCGCATCAAGAATCAAAGACTTGATGGACCTCGCAGTGCGGCAATGCCAGACTCGTACCGAGAAGACGAAACTCCTCGGACGCACAGCCCTGTCTATGGCGAAGCCTTTTACGAAGAATCATTGACAGAGAAAAGTCGAGAGTCTACGTGCGATGACTACGGCGATGAGAGCCAATTGGTCCGAAGCGTGAGTCTGAGTAAAAAGGGCAAGCCAGCATTGATCGACACGAAGCCATCCAGCCAAGGAGCAGTCAATGCCAGACACGAAATTCTGCCTTTGCAAACGACAACGGACAATGATCTTTACCTCAGCGCAGGAACAAGCTCATCTGAAACAATTCCGGCGTCCAGGAACATACAAAGGTCTCAAAGGCAAACAGCAAACGCCGAGGGCATTTCATCAGAGGCTATATTGAAGGCATTTGCAGCAGCGAGCTCGTCAGACGTCCAGGAATCCATCCCTCTCGCGGATGCTCCTCGTCAACACAGTCGTCTGTCAGCCATGAAACGTCCACCGCGCCTCGATATGGACGCTGTCCGTGCTGCGGAAGCCAGAGGCAGCCTAACAAGCCTGCCAGACTTGATAATGCGTGCCACAAGGCTCGCAGCCATGATCGACAAGGGAAAACGGCCTGCTAGTAGGCTTGATGCACTCGATGGCTGGATGAATGAAAAGAGTGAGTTGACGCTTGAACAACAGTACAAAGTCCATCTTTTCTTGTGTGAACTTGACGCTTTCTAACATGATTTCCGGTTGCCATAGACGATCGTCGTAAATCTGGCTTCTCCGACATGCTAGCAGCTTTTCCTCCCCCTGTCCACACACCTCGCAACAACACTGCCAGTCGCCTCTCATGGTTTCGGAGCAGTGGTTGGCCGGGTGCTCCAGGTCAAGATCGACCGACTCACTCCCGATCGCCTAGTGGCGAAGTTGTGGCCAAACCAAAACGTCGATGCTGCGGACTTCCGATCTGGGCGTTCGTTCTATTGGTTCTCTTCACGCTTTGCCTTATTGCCGCCGCCATTGTCATTCCGTTGGAATTCTTTGTTTTCAAGAACCTCGGCGACAGTGACAAGCAAGAGCCAACCTCAAGCCAGTGTCAGCGAACGTTGATCTGCTTAAATGGAGGCAGGAATCTACTCGCGCAAGGCAGCTGCTCTTGCATCTGTACCAACGGGTTTACCGGTTCCACGTGTGGAAATAGTGGCGCAACTGGGTGCGCCATGACTGACCTCGTTTCTATGGATGGCCGGTCAAACATGCAAAACGTGACTCTTGGACGGGCCATTCCTCGATTAATTGCCGAAGCTAATCAGAACTATTCTTTGCCGCTTTCCGGAACCACAATATTGGCACGGTTCAACGCAGCCAACCTTTCCTGCATTGCCCAGAACTCCTTGGTCACGTTTGATGGCCGCTCCACCAGAACTGGTCGACCAACAGACGAGGTAGAGGATATGAGCGACAAGCAAGCCAACTTGTCCTCAAACGCTGAGCAGTTCCCGGAAATCTCATCGCTTAGCGTAACCGCTCCCGGCGACGCGCAAAGAGGGAGCGGCAGAACAGCAGCACCAGCCTCGCCAATGAAGGAGCCATCGACTGGTCCCCTGAACTTGGTTCCAGCCATCACGCCTAGCTCGAATGACATGTCGTCTCGCCTGCCACAATCAGACTTGCCCACCACGTTGGTCGTTGACACTAGCCAAACCACAACCACCAGATCCGATCCGGTTGCGTCTGGGTTTGTGGTGACTGAAGAAAAGGTTGATTTTGCTCGCGTCGCCATGCTTTACATCTTGCAACAGGCGTCTGTCGATAAGGCGATTTATGCGCAGAGCGAGCTGCAGGAACTATTTAACAAAGTCACGAGAAGCAAAAAGGAACGCGGGGTCTTAGTTTCCACTAGCGAAGCTTCCCATGTGGACCTCGGAAGTGGTTACAGCATTAACATGATGGACTTGACCATTCACTTCGAAAATGGGTCCGTGGGACGAAACATGATGTAATCCCGACATGTAGTGGTCAGTCCTAGCTAAAATGGCATAATGGAAAAGACATGGATGGCTACGTTTTCGACGGAGAGAATTGCCGTGGAAGTTGGATGTGCCATGATGTTGCGTGTGACTTGGCGCGAGCCACGCCTGCGCCACAGTTTTCATTTATATGTATCATGGAAGGAATTAGTTTACGATTCTAGCGAGGGCGTTGTCGAACTAGTTTTTCAAAAGACAAATGTAGATAGAGATATTATAACATGGTGGATCAGACATATCCGAATTGTGGTTGATGTATATGCTGAGGACGTATTCTGAATATGATGCCGCAGCGGTTGCTATGATGTGGAGATCACTCCACCCCCTACTTCCTTGGACTCTTACCATGTGTTTTGATATATTGATATATATATATGTATATATATGTGTGTGTGTGTGTTTATGTACCATCTACTTTACATTCTAAAAACACCAAATTTAGTATCCCCTGCCTTGACGTGATTCCTTCCGCCGAGGGCAGCTTGCAGACCCAAGCCCAAATAACGACGAGTATGTTGCGGGGGGATTATGCCGTCGTCCTGTGTTTGATGAGAGTGGTTAGTGAGGGGGTGGTGAAGAGAAGGGAAATCAAGACACGCAGGCGCAGGCGCACGAAGAGTGCGTGGGTAGGTGGGCTATGTGATTGTTGTAAAGCGGACGTACCCAAAGTCGTGCGGAAGAAAAAGTAGCCTCCGTCTCGGCCTCTATACGGTCTCGAAGATGAGGATCCGGCGCCTTGCTGTTCTTCTGCTGGCCGCCGACCGTCTCCATGACGGTGGCGAGCTGCTCGCTGCCCATGACGCCGACACGAGCATTAGGCCACATCCACAGGAAGCGGGGCCCGTAGGCGCGGCCGCACATGCCGTAGTTGCCGGCGCCGTAGGAACCGCCGATGACGACGGTGAACTTGGGGACGTCGGCGCAGGCGACGGCGGTGACGAGCTTGGCGCCGTGCTTGGCGATGCCTTCCCGCTCCGAGGCGGTGCCGACCATGAAGCCTGATATGTTCTGGAGAAAGATGAGGGGGATGCCGCGCTGGGAGCAGAGCTGGATGAAGTGGGCGCCCTTAAGGGCGGAGGAGGAGAAGAGGATGCCGTTGTTGGCGACGATGCCGACCTTGTGGCCGTAGAGGGAGGCGAAGCCGGTGACGAGGGTGGTGCCGAAGTCGTGTTTGAATTCGGAGAAGTGGGAGCCGTCGACGATGCGGGCTATGACTTCGTGGATGGGGATGGGTTTGCGGAGGTTGGTGGTTGCGATGCCCATGAGTTGTTCTGGGTCGTGGAGGGGTTCGAGCGGTGGTGGTGATGATGATGATAATGAGGAGGAGGAGGAGGAAGAAGGCCAGTTGAGGTTGCTGATGGACCGCCGCGCGAGGGTTATGGCATGAGCGTCATCGACGGCCAGGTAGTCGGTGACGCCCGACACGGACGAGTGCATCTCGCCGCCGCCGAGATGGTCGGCACTGACGACTTCGCCGGTGGCGGCCTTGACGAGGGGCGGTCCCGCGAGGAAGATGTGGGCCTGGCCGCCGCCGACGATGATGGACTCGTCCGACATGGCGGGGACGTAGGCGCCGCCGGCGGTGCAAGGGCCCATGACGACGGCGATCTGCGGGATGCCCTGGGCGGACATGCGGGCTTGGTTGTAGAAGATGCGTCCGAAGTGGTCGCGGTCGGGGAAGACGTCGGCTTGATGGGGGAGGTTGGCGCCGCCCGAGTCGACGAGGTAGATGCAGCTGTTGAGGGTGAGAGGACGGAAAACGAGACGAGGAAGAGAAGGAAGGGAAAGGAGAAAGGAAACGAGAGAAGGGAAAAGAGAGAAAGGAAAAGAGAGAAAGAAGGAAAAAAAAAAAAAAAAAAAAAAAAAAAAAAAAAAAAAAAAAAAAAAAAAAAAAAAAGACTCACGGCAGCTTATTCTCCTGGGCAATGGCCTGCGCGCGAAGATGCTTCTTGACAGTAATGGGATAATACGTCCCCCCCTTGACAGTGCTATCGTTGGCGACAATGACGCAACGCACGCCCTCGACGACGCCGATGCCGGTGATGATGCCCCCGGCCGGCACCTCGGCCTCGGGATACAGATTGTAGCCGGCCAGAGGGGACAGTTCCAGGAAGGTGGTGCCGGGATCGACGAGGGCGGTGATGCGGTCGCGCGGGAGCATCTTGTTGCGAGCGAGATGCTTCTCGCGGGCCTTGTCCGGGCCGCCGCGCTGCATCTTGCGCGTCAGGGCGGCCATCTGTGCTGTCAGGGCGGCCATCTGGGTCTCATTGTCGCGGAAGTCGTCGGATAGAGGGTCGACGGAGGTGGGCAGGCGGGACAGGGCGGCGGCGTGGTGGGGGGTCGTCAGGTTGGCGATGGACCGGTGGAGGCGAGGCCGGGGGGACGAGGAGGAAGAAGGAGACGAGGAAGATGGTGATGATGAGGGCGATGGGATGGCGGCGCGGCGGCGGGCGAGGCGGGCGAGGGCGAGGTGGCGGACGAGGACCGGATGCGAGGACTTGCAGAGGGACATGGTGTGGCACTGCGGCGGGTGTTGGTTAAGATTGCAGAGGCATGTGTGGGAGAATTTGAGAATCTGGAGAGGACGGTTCGAGGAGAGGGGATCGTGGATGACGGATGGCGATGGCGATGGCGATGGGAATCTAGAATGCGAGCCGAGCTGACTGACCGGGGTCTGTTGGGACTCGGGAGTCGTCCAAGGAGAGAGTCCGTGCCAGGCAAGGATCAAGGGACAAAACCTGGGGTAGTGCCTGGTGGGCCGCAGGAAGCCGCGGCCAGCCGGGGGGGGGGACGACTAAGCCGCGGCATGCAGTCGGGCGCAGCTTGTTGGCCAGGCCGAGGCGGCGTGGCGTGGCGTGGCGCTGCGGTGCGCGCAGCTGGCTGTCGATCCGATCCATCTTTATTCATTATTCGTTCCCTGTTTTCTGTTCTTGCCCTTTTCTCTTTCTTGCCCTTTCCATCTCACCTTTACTCCCAATTTCGACTCCCAATTCCGACCCCATCGTCAACATTTCGACTCCATCGTCAACATATTGCCAGCCATCCGTATTTATTCTTCCGCTCACCCACAAGACGTTTAAGCATCCTTTGCAGAGTACCAGACATGATGGCCGCCGCTAGCTTGGCAAGACGGCTTCTTGTCGGCCACCGAGGCGTGGGAGGCCGCGGCAGGACGCACGCATGCTCACTGATGGGGCTCCGTTGCCCATCCGCGACGACGGCGTCGCACTCAAGAGGCCAGGCGCGGGCGTACTCGTCGTCGCCGCCGCCCTCGCCGTCGATACACCCGCAGGGCTTCGAGCCGCCGTCGGCCGACGAGCTGCAGGAGCTGCGGGAGCGGGTGCAGGACTTTACGCGGCGCGAGATGCCGGAGACGGTGGCGGCGGCGACGGACCGGAGCAACGCGTTCCCGGCGCACCTCTGGGAGAAGCTCGGGGAGGCGGGCCTGCTCGGCATCACGGCGGACGAGGCGGTGGGCGGGCTCGCGATGGGCTACCAGGCGCACGCCGTGGTCATGGAGGAGCTGTCGCGGGCATCGGGGTCGATCGGGCTGAGCTACGCGGCGCACTCGCAGCTGTGCATCAACCAGCTGCAGCTGCACGGCACGGCGGC
>SRPZ01000476.1:0-14535 GCA_018360255.1 Claviceps maximensis
TCTCTTTTTTAAGGTTAATTATAAGCTAGAAATTATCTTTTTCTTTAGCTATAAGGAAGGTAGTTAGCTTATAGAATTTCTCTTTAAAACCCTTTTTTTATTATCTTTCTATCTTTAGTACTATAAAACCCTTCTCTTAAGCCTTTTTTTTTTATATATTTTTCTTTCCCTTTTTATATTATTAAGTAGTATATAAAGTACTTATAGCTTAATAAGTTAGCTATTACTAAGTATTTAGTAATAGTAAAGTTAATAAATTACTTATTAAACTACTTACCTCTAGATCTTTTTAAGGGAAAAATAATATAAAAAAATCCTCTTTTTTTCTTTAAGTTAATTTTAAAAAAGAGAATTCCTTATTATTATTTAAATTTACTAAAGGGATCTTTAAATAGCTACTTTTATTATAAGTACTTTTAAGTATACCTTAGTTAGTAGTATACCTAGATAGTATAAGAGTTTAAGAGAATATTATATAATTTTCCTTACTATTTATAGTATAGGTAGCTATAAGCACTTTCTAAGGCTTTTTATACCCTTACTTTATTAGTAAATAAATCTTAATACCTTTAAACCTTTTTATTCTTTAATTTTCTTTCTTTTTCTCTTTATAGGTAGTATCTCTATTTTAATTATTTAATATAGTAGCTACCTAGCACTTAATAGCTAATTTAATATTCTTCTTTATAAGGTATATTTTTATTATATATAGCTTTATAATAGTGCTTTAGAATTCTACTAAATTATTAGGTATTTCTATAGTATAGGTTTTATTAGTTATTATTAGTAGCTTATAAGGGCTATATTAACTACCTTTTTTTTACTATATTTATATATTTAATTTTAGTAGTAAATTATAGATTAGAAAAGTATTTAGTTTATTTTTAGTATATAAAGTATTCTATACTCATCTCCTAATAAGGTATTTATAGGCTTTATTAGTAGCTTTATAGAGAATTATAGCCTATTAAGTTATTAGGAAACTAGGTATAAATTCTATAGTTATTTTAAAATATACTTTAAATACTAATAGTATAGGTATAAGGCTATTAAGATCTATAGAGTTATTAATAGCTTTAATAGCTATTTATAGCTTTTAGGCTAAGGTAAGTAGCTTACTTACTTTATTATTAATAATATTATATACCCTTCTAAGAGGTATATAATATTATTTAACCTTACTAATACTATTATAAGCTTTTATAAGCACTTTATTTATATTAATTACTATTAACTATACTAAGTAGTAGAATTCTATAGAAATAAAGTATTTTCTAGTATTATAAATAATCTATTTAAAAGGTTTAAAATATATATTAATTTAATATTTTTTAAGGGTATTTTAAATATTTAATACCTTTTATTATTAGAGTTTAAGGAAGTATATAGCTTAGAATAAGGTTATAGTATTAATAATATATAGAATAGGTTTTCTATTAATTTAGAGAATATTAATAATAACTTTATAATTAAAGTTATAGTTTTTCTTTAATATAAATTTAAAATAGCTAAAAGCTTTACTATATATTTAGTATTAGTAATATTTCTAAGTAAGCTTCTTAATAGCTACTATTATTATCTTCTTACTAATATACTATAATAGCTTTATAAGTCTTACTATAAAAAAGTAGCTAAAATAGTAGTAAAATTAGTGGATTTTCTACTTTAAAAAATAGAAAATCTTTACTTTAATAGCCTATAAAGTCTACTAAGGGTATCCCTATTTATATATAATAAAAACCTTTATATTACCCTAAATAAGTAGATTTTTAATATTATTTAGCTTTATCTTTATTCTATTTATATCTATAATATAATATAAAAATAGCATTAATAAGCTAAAAATATAAAAGTTAATAGAACTAAAGACTATTAATATATAAAAAATATCTAAAGATTTTATTAATTTAGCTCTAAAATTAATAGTATATTAATTAGTAGCTTTAATTTTTAAATATAGCATTAACTTTATTAATATAGTTACTTAGCTAATCCCTACTATTAATATACTTACTATTTTAGTATTTAGAATAATCCCTTAAAATACCTTAGTAATATATTTCTTTTTTAATATAAAGCAATAAGGATCTAATTAATTAGTTTATTAGTAGGGATTATTATTAGAAAGAGTATATTTAAATGCACTATTTTTAAGCATTTTTAAAAGAAAAGAACCTTTAAAAATTAGTATTTAAAGTATTAATATTAGCTACTTTAAAGTAAGCTTTTTTATTAGAGATAGTATTAATATAAAGAATTAAGTAAATATTAACTCTAAACCTTAATATATATTTTATTTTATAGTAAAGTATATATTAATAGCTTTTTAAGTAAAATAATTAATATAGTTTAGAGCTTTATCTCTATTTTTATTAGACTTTATTATAATACCTTTAAATACCTATAAAAAGGTATTATAACTTCTATTAATTAGTAAGTTCTTATAGTTTTTACTCTTTTATTAATAATTTTTTACTTTTTATTACTTATACTTTAAGTAATTTATTAACTAATATCCTTATTTTTTATAAATAAAGCACTTTTTAAAGAATCTTAAAGATTTACTTTTTTTAAATAAGAATTATAGTTTATTATAGGCTTATTTATAGTAATAGTCTATAAATAATACTTTATTATATTTATCTTAGTCTATAGTCTTAGCTATTTACTACTATAATAAGATATTCTTATTTATATATAGGCATTTTCTAAAGTCTTTAAGTATACCTTTAAATATTAATATATAGTTAAAAAGTGCTAATTTATATTTAAAAACTAAGCTTATAGCTATAATAAGCTAGCTATAAAGCTCTATATTAACTATAGTAAAAAGAAAGAGCCTTTAAATATTTTTTTAAGGTTTATAATAAAAAGCTTTAAGCACTTTAATTTAGTCTTTTTAGGATTTTTTATAATAACTTTATAAAAGAAAATATAATTTTACTTAAGGTAATAAAATTACTAGTTACTTTTTATTTTAAAATACTCTTTTATATATTTTATAAGCTTTTTAAAGGGTAAATAATTACTAAAGAGTTTATTAAGGTAAAATATAAGGGTATTATTTATAAGTATAATAAGAAATGCTTTAAGCTAAATTTCTTATAAAATACTATATTTAGTATAGAGGTTAATAAAAATATTAACTTTAGGGGTTATAAAGTTATATATTTTTCTACTATATTTATTCTTTTTATTATAGGCTTTTATAATATCTTTAATAATTTATTAGATTTAGTTATTAAGTATAGTACTTATAAAAGTAAGTTATAAAAAATACTAAAAGTCTTATTTTTTTTAATATTCTTTATAGCTATTTTTATAAGGTATTACTACTAGTAGTAATTATTTCTAAGTTTATTCTTTTTAGTATTATAAAGAGTATTATATAGTAATAAAGGGAATTTATATATACTAAAATTTTAATCTTTTAAGTAATAAGGGATATTATATTATAGTAGGGGGGGTTTAAATACTTTAAGAAGGAATTTATAATAGTATAATAATAGGGGAAATATATATACTTTATAGAATATATTATAGTAATCTAAATATTTTATTATTATTATTAATAACTAGCTTTTTAATAGTAAATAGAGTTTTAGTAATTTTAGCTCTTATTTCTTTATATAGCTTAATTTCTCTATTTTAAAGTATATTTTATAAAGTTTATTAAAGTAAAGTATTAATTCTTTTAAAGTCTATTAATATTTATTTTATAAAGTTATCTTAAAAGTAGTTAAGTAAATATTTTACTTCCTAATTTTTAAGTTAGTAGTACTAAATTTAATAAGTAATAATATTATTAATTTTAATAAGTAAAGTATTATAAAGGTTTATTAGGTCTTTTTATATATCTTTTTAAGCTAAGGAGATAAGTTATATAAATTATATTAAATTAGAAGGTAAGGCATTAAAATTAGAGTATTTTAAATTTACTACTAAGTATAAATTATTAATATTACTTCTTTATTTACTAATATATTTCTAAAGAGGGTTATTATTATATATATACTATTCTTAGAGAATTTAATATATAGAGATAGGGTTAATAATAGTTAATAAATTAGGGATTATAAAATTTATAATAGTTAACTAATTTAATTAAGTAAACTTAGGTTTTTCTTTCTTTAAAGTAGCTAAAAAAGTAAGAAAAATAAGTAAAAAAGAATAAAGGGAGGTTTATTATAATAAATAATAAAAAAAGAGGTCTTTTTTTAATAAAAAAGTTAGTAGAACTTACTAACTATAAAGGTTAGTTTTTTAAAGCTTTTTTTTATAAAAAATACCTTTTTTTTAATAATAAAAATTCTATAATAATAAGTATTTTTACTTATAGTATAAGTAAGGAGATACTTTAAGCTTATTTCTTTAATATTACTAGTTTAATCTATAGTTTATAACTAAATATAATTATTAATTAGTATTAGTTTTTACTAGATAAAGTAAATAAAAGTAGTACTATAAAAAGAGTATAAAAAATAAGGTTAAAAGTTATAGTATATAAATATTTAGAATTTAGCTACCTATAGTATTATAAGTAGAGGTATATATATATATAAGGCTATAGGCTATTATATTGCCTTACACCCTTCTTAGTGTAGCTAATAGAATAGCATGTATCTATTCTAGCTACGCTAAGGTTACTCTATAAGGGAGCAATTCTAATAACTAGCTATATTTAGCTAGTAGTATACCTTTTCTTATAATAAATACTAACTATAGGGCCTTAGTAGCCCTAGTATATAAATATTATAGTAATATATAGGTTTTCCCCCCTATACTAGGGTTTTTTCTATATAGTTTAAGTAGCTAAGGTACTAGACATTAGGCTAGTTAGCAGCCTATCTAGAGTACTATAATAATAATAATAATAATAATAATAATTTATATCCTTTACTCTATAGTATACTATACTATAAATTAGAGAATTTAAAAGCTTTCCCTTCTATAAAAAATAAAAGAAAATTATAGAAAATTTCTATATTCTATAATATAATAGAAAATTACTTTCTTACTATAAAGACTTATAAACTATATACTTTATAAGTAAATTTACGAAATTTCTGAATTTATTAGTAATTTATTTACTATAAATTAGCTATAATAAATACTTAATAATAGTAAAGCTAGAGTACTATATAGAACTTAGAGTTAACCTAGGCTAATTATATAACCTAATAAATTACTAGCTAAAATAATATAATTAATACTATTATATAGTAGCTATAAGCTCTTATTATTACTATAAATTTATAAAAAATAGCTTTAAAGCTAGCTAAGAAGTAAATTCTAGAGCCTATTATAATAAGTAATTAATTTATTTTAAAGAGCTTTCTTTTATTAAATTCTTTTAATACCTTTATTATTAAAGATTTTAATAAAAAAGCCTATAGCTTTTTAGAAACTATTAGATTAAAGGGGCTAGAGAACTTTAATTAATAAAAAAAAGCTTTATTTATTTAATTTAAAGCCCTAGAAATACCTTAATTCCTAGAAAATCCTAAAATTAGTAATAATTTTAGTAATTTAAATTAAGCTATAATTCTTATATTATTAAAGAATAGCTATATAAAAAGCCTTTAAAATGCTATAATTTAGTAAAGAATTCCCTTAAAAGCTTATAATTTACTTATAAAATAGTATTTTTAAAGTACTAAAATATAAAAAGGCTTTTTATACTTTTAGTTCTATACTCTAAATTTCTAAAATTATAAAAGTACTTTAGAGGCTTTTAATATAATATTTAATAATTTACTTATTAAACTAGCTATTTTTAATATTTTAATAATAAAAATTAATTAAGTAAATTAATATTTATAAGCACTAAAGTTAACTTTTACTTAGTAAGCTAAAAAATTATATTTTTTTATAAAAACTAATAAAGCTTTAAAAGCCTTTATAAAGATATTAAATTTATAATTTCTTATAATAAATTTATTAAAAAAATAAAGAAATAAAAGTTTTATAATAATAAAAGCTTTAAATTATAAAGCTATTATTATTAAAAATTTAGTAAATAAGAATTCTAAAGAAAATAAGAATTTCTATTTTAAAAAAAATAAAAAGAATAATTCTAAAGAAAATAAGAATAATTCTAATTTCTTTAAGCTTAATTTTAATAAAAAAAAGTAAGCTTTAGAAAAAAAATTACTTAAAGAGAAAAATAAGTTCTAAAAAAGAGCTTTTATACTAAGAAATTTTAATTTAGCTAGTAATATTATAAAATTCTATAATAATAGTTTTAATATTAATAAAGATAAGAATTTTTCTAATTTTAATACTAAATCTAAGTCTAAAAATAAAATTTAATTTTAGCTATAAAATTATAAAAAATACCTTATTTTATAATATAAGTTTTATTATATATTTAATAAACTCTAAGAATAATTTTATAAGCTATATATCTTATAAAAAAGAAGAATCTAAACCTATCTTTATTAATAAGGAATTTATATACCTTAAAGGCTATAAAAATACTAAATTTCTAGTTTTATATTAATAAAATCTAAATAAATATAGGCTTTTTACTTTAAAGAATACCTTATATTTTCTAAGGCTTAATATAAATATAATTAATAGCTTAAAGCACTATATTTTTAGAGATTATATTAATAAAAATACTTTATTTTTATCTAATAAGTTCTATATTATCCTTTTAAATATAAGAAAAAATAGCTTTTTTTTAAAAATAAAAAAGTAAAAAACCTCTAAATTATATCTAAATAAAATTAATAATAGTTACTATTTTTTAGGCTATTTTAGCTACTAAATATAGAGTAGATTTTCTTACTTTATAGAGATATAGCTTTTTTTATAAAAGCTAATTTAAGCTAGTAAAATAAAAGAAATTATAAGGGATTTTAGTAACTTTAAGAGCCTAAAATCTAATTTAGCCTCTTTTTCCTTAATATTAATAGCCTCTAGCTAGGTACCTTTTATAGCTAAAAAGCCTACTAAAACTAGTAATAATTTAGCTAATTATAAGCTATTAAATACTAAAAAACTTATTATAAAAGCTTTAAATAGCTTAGCTATTAAATAAGCTATTAAAAAATTAATATCTTTGATAAAAAAAGTATTAATAGCTTTTTAAGAGACCTATAGTTCTTAAGTAATTTATTAAGAAGCTAAGAAAAAAGGCTTTATAATTCTATAAGGCTTTAAGCTTATAAATAATCTTATAAAAAGCCCTAAGCTTTTAAGTAATAAATCTATAGATTTAGGCCTAGAAAAGTACTAAAAGTTACTTAAATTAGCTAGAATTTAGTATATTAAATAAGGGTATATTAAGCTCCCTTTACTTAAAAAAACCTTCTTAATAATAAAAGAAATATCTAACTTATTTAAGGGTTAAAATAAAGACTTTAATTACTTAGTATATAATTAAATAAAGATAGTTTAAAAACCCTTTAAAAATCTAATTATAAACCCCCTTAAGGCCTTAAATAAATTAAAAGAAAATATAATAAAAATAAGCTCTATACTTTATAATAAGTACCTTATATATTTTATTTTAGTAAATAAAAAAACTTAATATAAATAGTATTTTTTAATACTTAATAAAGAGAGAAATACTATATTTTCTATAATAAATGGATTTTTTAAGTTATTAAAATCTAATTTTAGTACTTACTTTAAATATCTTTATTTTAATAAAAGTAAAGAAATTAATTCTTAAAAATAAAAATAACTAACTAAAAAGGGAATAAAATTTACTACTTTTTTCCCTTATATTTATAAGTAAAATAGCTTAGTAAAGTATTTTATCTAAGTTATTCTTAATAAACTATAAGCTACTTTATAGTAATTAGACTTATCTCTATTTTTATAGAATTTTATAATCTTTATTATTATTAATTTAATTAATTTAACTATAAATTTTACTAAGCTATAAAGCCTAATATAGTTACTTACCTTTAATTTAGAAAATTAGGTATTAAAGCTTAATTTTAGTGCTTTAAAAGCTATTAGCTTATATTAGAAATTAGGGATTATAAATAGCGGTCTGCTTCTAAGGGTAGTAGGCTTAGAAGCAGCAGGTCCACTACTATTCCTACGCGCTCTATGCTTAGCTTTACTAAGATATATATATAGTAGCTATAGTTACTTACTAGCTATAAATTTAAATAAAAGCTTTTATATAACTTATAGTATAGAAAATATACTCTAAATTTTGTAATAAAATAGTAAAAATATAATATTTAGTACTAGTTTATAGCTATAAGTAGCTATAAGCTATTCTAATAGTTTATTATAATTAGAGTACTTATAAGAGGGAGTTTTCTTTCTTTTTTTATATACTTACTAACCTTATTAGTAAATTTAGGTTATAAAGGGGGGCTTATAAGCTACTTTATATTTTCTATATAATTTATTTATATAGAAAAATAAAAAAATAGACTTATAGCTATATAAATAAAGTGCTAATATATATATTTTTTAGTTTCTTTTTTAAAATACTATATACTACTTAAAAAATTAAAAATAATCTAAATATACTATTTAAAAGCCCTAATTTTAGTAACTAAGAATCTAGTTATAAAACTTTTTATAAATCCCTAGTTATTTTATAAAATAGTATTAAAGCTAGTTATAGGGTAGCTAGGTTAGCTAATATAAGTAGCCTTTTTTTCTTATATTTACTTTTTAATTCTATAGTATATAACTCTTTTAGTTATATTTAAAAAAGTAATTAGAATTTAATTCTATAAAAGTTATTATATATAGCTATTAAGCTAGGCAAATAGCTATTATATATACTAAAATAAGAGTTATTTAATTAGATAATCTAAGAAAAGTAAGTCCTTATAGCTATTAGGTTTGCTAACTAATTATAGACTAGGAAGTTAGTAATATATATAAATATATAATATAGCTAAGTTACTTTAGGCTAACTTCCCCTATAAGGCCCTATATTAGGGGCCTATAATAGGGCACTAATAACTAGGGAAGACCCCTGAAAATGCTGTTATTTTCAATAGTTTATACTATAAGGTTTTAATTTTATTAAAAAAAAAACCTAAAGCTTATAAGCTAGCCCTTAAAATAGTATTTAAAAGACTACTAGCTATACTAAAGTTTAAGATCTTTTTAGTATATATTTCTTTTAAAAGATTAGTAACTAAGACTAGCTTTATAAAAATTATAAAATTTATAGGCCCTATAAATCTAGGCCTCTCTAAGTATTTTATAGGAAATAAGTCTCTAAAAAGAAATAAATTTTCTTATAAAAACCCTCTAAAACTCTCTATAAAAAGTAATTTTTTTAAAAAGAAAAAGTAACTAAAATCTATTAAATATTAGTTTTCTTAATAAGAATTACTCTATAGCTTATAATTAAATAGTTAATAAAAAGATTAGTTATTTTCTAAATTCTAGGGAGCTAATATTAGCTAAAGAAGTTAATAGAAATACTATAGCTAAAAATCTACTAAAAGAAATTAAGAAAAATCTAGATTTTATAAATATTAATTTAGTAGCTTTAGTAAAAAAAATCTACTATAAGGCTTGTTAAAAAGCTAAAGGAAAACTAGCTAATTACCCTAAACTTAAAACCTAAAAGTAAGTAAATTCTAATTTAAAAAAAAAATACTAACTTAAGGCTATTTTTAGTAAATTTAAGTAACTTTTAAAGGTAGGTACTTTTAAATTTATAAATATAAATACTATACTTAAAAGCTATAAAGTACTTAAAAATAAGCTTATATTAAAGCTTAAAAAAAATAAAAAAAATAATTCTTTAAAATATAAAGCTTAGCTAATAACTAAGGGATTTATATAAATAAAAGGCTTAGATTATATAAATACCTTTACTATTATTAGTATTTTACTTAATTAGTAAATTTTACTTAAAATAGCTATAGAGAAAAATTTAGAGATAAAGTAAGGAAACTTAATAAAGCCTTTTCTTAATAGTATACTAAAAGAGCTTATTTATATATAACTTTCTAAGGAATTTATAGAATTTATAGAGTAAAATCTATAGCTAAATAATTTAGCCTAAAAATATAGTTATAAAGCTTTTACAAATTAGATAATAATTGTTATAGTCTGGCCTAGAAGGCGACTGCTTTCTAGCAATAATAGAGTTATTATTAACTATAAGGGAAGAAGGCTCCTTCCCTCTACTAGCACTGCCTTTACTCTAATATAACTAGGTCTTCTTATATACCCTATAGTTATATAACTTACTACTACTATAGCTCTATTTAGGCTCTAGCCTAGATTTAAGTATTAAGCTTAAATCTATTATATAGCCTCTTTTCTACTTATATCTTTATAGTAGTTAATATTTAGGGCAAGATAATAGGACTCTAAACTTTAATTTAAAACTACTTCTTAAGCTATTATTACTATATATTTATATAGTTCTAATTTGCAGAGTAATTTAGTATAAAATCTACTATTATAAGTATTAGTGCTATAGGTATATAATTAGTAGTGAATTTAGTTATAAATATAGTTCTTAGCCCTCCTTCTAACTATATAACTATACTTTCTTACCCTTACCTATATATATAAAAATAACCCTACCTTATATATTTCCTATCTTTCCCTTTTTTTTTATTATTATTAAAACCCTTATATTAGTAGTATAAATCCCTTATTTAATTTAACTATCCCTACCTTTTTATATTCTACTAGGTAATAGCTATAACTAAGCCTAATACTATAATAACTCCTACTAGGAGCTAGTATATTATACCTTAATATTCTTAGTTACTATTATACTAATTTATTAATTTAGTAAATATATTAGCTACTACTAATGCACTTCCCCCTCCCCCTAACCCCTTTAGCTCTAGCTATAAGGTTATAAGCTATTATAAAGTAGTATTAAAGTTAGAAAATAAGGAGTATACTTTAGTTATATAGAAGTATATAGGGTATTAGTTCTATTATAACTATACTATAAGAAATAAATACTTTTACTATAGCTATAGTTTATAAACTTCTTATATAGTATATTAAGTAGTAAAGAGGCCTTACTTTTAGGGAAAGGAGATCTTTATTACCTACCTTACTATTTACTATACTACTTATAATATAAAGAATATAATAAAGTAAGACCTTACTATTAAGACTCTTATCTTTCTTATTAATAGTAATAAAAAGGTAACTAAAGTTATCTTAACCTAAGACTTCTAAGACTATACTAGGTAGTTTACTAACTTATAGGCTACTATAAAGTAGTAGGCTATTGCCTTAATACTTACTTCTAGCTTTATACTTATTATTACTTCTTATAAAATATTATACTATAGTAAAGTAATTACTTCTAGCCTATTTAAGGTATATAGCTATAATAGGGGCACTATATAGTAAGAAGCTACTATTTACTATCTCTAATAGTAACTAAAGCTAGCCTATACCTATAACTTAAACCCCTATAGTTCTAAGAACTTAAAGTAAACCCCCCTTCCCCCTAAGTTATTAAAGTTAAATAAGTAATAGCTAGTACTTAGCTAGTATTATAGAAAGGGTTATATTATACTATAGTATTATTATATATTATATTTACTACCTCTAAAGATAGGGTTAATAAAATATTTTTTACTATTTACTATAGTTTATTATATATAAGGGGATTACTTTATTATAACTTAAATTATACTAATACCTCTATATTAAGAAAATTTTCTAGTGGCTTCTATATTAGCTATATATAACCTACCTATTTAACTAGTATATTATACTAGTGCCTTTATTTATATATATTCTTTATAGCTAGTATTTCTTTTATAGTAAACTCTATAAGCTTAGGGTTAGACTTAGAAAGTAAGGACTATAGCTTTAATTAAGAATCTATAAGAACTTAAGAAGGCAATAGGTCCTTAGAAGTATATTCTATAAGGTTAATATAAAAAACTAAATATATACTACTAGAAATATTAAGATAAACTATAAGTAGTAAGGGCACTTTAATAATATAGTATTTAGCTATAACTTAGTTAAGCTTTTTACTTAGCTAGCTTAAATAAATATACTAAAGGTTAAGCTATATAAGGTTACCTACCTAGTACTACTTAGCTAAATACTATAATTAATTAGCTATATTTTACTAGCATTATTATATAAAGTTAATAGTAGCTTATATAAGTTATATACCTTTATATATATATTTAAGAAATAAGATTACCTACCCCTTTAAAGATATAAGGCTCCTAACTAAAGCTAGTATATATTAAACTAGCTTAATATTAAAGCTATAAAGCATTATATAGGCTAATAATTCTATTATAAATAAGATTTTATTATTAAATATAAGTTAATAAGTAAGTAAGTAGTTAAACTAGTTAAACTATAAAAAGGCTATAACTATATAAAGAATAGCCTATACCTTCTAGTTAGTATATTTAGTACTATTATTAGTCTATAGGTAGTATACTATTAATAGTAGATATTATACCTTAGTAAGATTATATAAAAATAACTAAAATCCACTTACTTAGTCTAAGCCTTAGTTTAAGATAATTTAGAAGGGAAAGCTATAGAACTACTATTAGTAGTAGAGAAAATATTTAGTATAAGCTAGAGTATTTATACTTATTATTACCTTTAGCTAAATATACTTAAAGAGCTAGTTAATAATTACTATAAGGTATTTAAGCTTTATTTAATCTTCTACTAATAGGTTAGTTATAAAATCTATAAATATCTAAGACTAGTATTTATTTAGGGCTAGAATTAGTTAAAGCAAGCCCTATTATAGGCATTAGCTCTTTTACCCCCTATAGCAGTAATAATTATATATATAATAGGCTATATTAGTAAATATACTATCCTAATAGTACTTCTAATATAAGGCTTAGAAGGTAGTGTTCTTCCCTAGGTAGCTAAGCATTAAAGAGTTATAAGAATATTAAATTAACTATATTATAAGTAGCTTATACTTTAGTACCTAAAAATAGCTATAGAAGGAGAGTACTCTATAGGCATTAGTTATATACTTAGTAATTTACTATTATAAGGCAGTAGTATTAAAAAAGCTCCTTAGGCTATATATAATATTATTTAGCTTAGCTTAGTAGGACTTATTTAATACTATACCTTAGTCCTATAAGTTAGCTATATAATTATTAGTAAAGATATATTAGCCTAAAGGTAGTGTTTTTTACTTTAGTAGTAATAATAAATTATATAATATAAAGTCCTTATACTTAGAGCCTAACTAGTATTTTACTATATTAGTAATATATAAAATTATTAAAGGCTAAAGGATATATTAAGGGGGTAAGGCCTTATTCTATATATCTTAGTCCTATTAGAAAAGTATATTAAGGTAAGAGGCTTATATCCCTAGGTAGTATTATAAATAGTAGTTAAATATAAATAAGAACTTTACTTATTATACCTACTACTTAGTTATAGTCTATAGCACTATAAAATACTCTAAGTTCTTATAGTTTATTAAAATTATAAATAGTTATACTACTCTATATAGCTTAGCTAACTACACTTTAAGGTAAGATATAATACTTAGTAGCTCTTTATTATAAATAGTATAATTCTTCTTAGCTAGTATAAAGTAAGTAAAGTAATATACTACTAAATAAAGAATACCCTTAGCATTTTACTAAAAAAGGTAGCTATTTAATACTTTACTTAATATATTAAACTTAACTACTATATCCTAGTTAGAATTCTATTATATTAAAATAAAGTAAGTTATAAATATATCTTTTAGCTACTAAAAGGTAGCTTTATATTTATCTATTTATAAGAAGGGTATACCCTTCTTTATTAAAGCTAAGAGTAGTTTAGTAATTATAATAAAGTCTAGTATAAATTTATAGTAAAAGTTTATAAACTCTAGAAAACTTTATACCTTTTATATATATTTAGGGGATTTTTAGTTATAAATAGTAGTAATTTTCTTAGGGTTAGGGTGTAGAGCTTATTCTATCTAAATAATAAATCCTAGGTATTTAACCTTCTTTATAGTAAAGCTATACTTCTTAATATTAAGGTTTAAACTAGCCTAGTATAGGTAGCTAAGAACCTTCTATATATAAAATATATAATCCTATTATAATCTACTTATATAAATAAGGATATTATTAAGGTAAGCTATAGTATAGTTACTTAATATATCTCCTAGCGCTCTATTAATATACTACTAAAAAGTTACTAGAGTACTAGCTAAGCTAAAAGGGTATACTAGCTACTTAAAGAGGCTAAACCTAATATAGAAGGTAGTAAGGTACTTATTACCCTTTATAATATATAACCTATAGAATACTACTTAAATATTAAGCTTTATAAACTAGTGTATATAGGCTAGGGAATATAGTATTTCTTTTATAAGTAAAAGGGAGTAGTAGTCTTAATTTATAATTTTATTAAGAGTATAGTAGTTTATATAGAACTACTACCTTTTTTTTATCTTTTTTACTAAAAGTATTAGTACTATAGCTAAAGAAGAGAAGGCTTTAATTTAGCCCTTATTTATAAGGTTAATAATTTATTTCTATATTTTTAGTAAGTAATTATATAGTATATTATAAAGAGAGGCCTATAGAAGCTTCTAAA
>SRPZ01000477.1:0-14524 GCA_018360255.1 Claviceps maximensis
ATTTATTTATTTATTTATTTATTTATTTATTTATTTATTTATTTATTTATTTATTTATTTATTTATTTATTTATTTATTTATTTATTTATTTATTTATTTATTATTTATTTATTATTTATTATTTATTATTATTACACTAAATAGGCTACTAGCTAGCCTAATATCTAATACTCCCACTACTTAAGCTATATAGAAAAAACCCTAGTATAGGGAGAAAAACCTATATATTACTATAATATTTATATACTAGGGCTAATAGGGCTCTATAGCTAGTATTAACTATAGAAAAAGGGTATATAACTAGCTAAATATAGCTAGTATTACTAAAGAAGTATAGTAATATTTTCCTAGAGTATAAGTAAGGATTTACTAAGCTTAAAAGAGTTAGTTAGCTACTATATTACTATTATAAAGACCCTATAGTTCTAACTTAGGGTTAGTTATAAAATCTAGCTATAATAACTACTATAAAAGCTATATAAACTATTAATAGCTACTTAATAGTTATATAAAGAAGGGGGGAAGCTTTATAAAAAAATTATCTTTTCTTTATAAAAACCTCTTTTTTTTCTTCTTTTTTATAACCTTTTTATAATATAAGTATACTTTAATTCCCTTTTTATTATACTATTATATTAGCTTTAGTTTAATAATATACTAAAAAATAAATAAGAAAATTATGATACTATAAAAATTACTATAAAAAACTAATAAGTTTAAAGCTAAAAAAGGTATAAGTACTATTTTTATACTAACTTAATGCTATTATTAATTTATTAGTAGCTTAGTTTTATATATACCTAGCTATATACTTTTTACTCTACTTATACTAAAGATATATAAAAGTTATATTATAATATCTAAGGTAAAAAGCTTAGTATAAACTCACTTTAATTTTACTACTAACTAATATAAGTATTAAAAGTGCTTATTATAAGTATATTATAGCTATAAAGCTATATTATAAAGTAAGTTAAGCCTAAGTTAGTATTACTATAATAGCTAATTAGTATATAATTATATAATTTATTTACTTATTAAAATAAAGTAAAAACTATTCTTAATTACTAAAATTATAAAGCTATAAAGAAAAATATTAATATAAGTATAATATAAAACTATATTAATATTAATATAAGTATAATATAAAACTATATTAATATTAATATAAGTATAATATAAAACTATATTAATATTAATATAATACTAATTTAAAGTAGCAAACTATATATAATATTACTTAGAAAGTAGTAAAGTATAGAATTAATAAAACCCTTAATATAATTAAAAAAAAGGTATATTATTATAAGTTTATAGTAATAATAATATAAAAGCATTAGCTATTTAAATAAAATTACTACTATAGCTTATATATATTATAAATACCTTAAAGAAAAATAATTAAATTTTATAAATTACTTATAATATTAGTATAGTATTAATATAAAATACTAATAATAATATAAGTTATAAGTAGCTAAAAGTAAAAAAACTTAATAATAATAAAATTAATAATAAAATAAAAACTAAGTTAAAGGAAGTAAAGTAAATAATAAAGTAATAATAATATTACTTTAGCTATAGTATAAGGCTCTAGGTTTATAGTTTTATTTTTATTATAATAAATTAATTACTTTTAGTATTTACTTATTATTTATATAACTATTATAACTTTATACTAGTATTAGTATAGCTACTATTCTTATACTCTATATAATTATTTCTATAATATTCTTTATTTACTAAATTTCTAATATATAAGCTAGTAAAAACTACTAAAAATAGCTAGTTTTAAGGAATTACTTTATAAGGGTTATTATAGCTTATTTAAAATTAAGTATTATATAAATATTATAATAATTTTAAAGTAAAAATAAGCTTATTATAATAAAATAAAAATAGTTATACTTCTTATATTTAAAAATAATATAATAATAGTCTTTATTCTTTACTTAGTATTAGTATTATAATAAGTTTACTTTAAGGATATTATAGTAATAAAAGTAGAAATTTAAGCTAATATACTTAGTATATAACTAAGTAATAGTAAATAACTTATACTTATTAAAGCCTATATAGAGTTTAATAATTTTAGCTATAGTATTAAAATTTAGCTTATACTTAGCTATTATATAATTATATTAGTTATAGTATATATATACCTTAGTTCTATCTCTATAATACTTTTTTTTTTAAAGCTAGGGCTTATATAGATAATTATTTATTTAGGGGTTTAAAGGGTTAGTTTATAAATAGTATATAGTTAGGGCAGTTATTATACTAGGGTAGGCGTCTATAGTAGCTACATAGGCACTAGCGGAGGCGAGCCGCTATTACTGCATAGGCGCTACACTATATTTATTATATAAGTACTAATCTTTTATATATAACTTTTAGTATATAATAAGTAGTAGTAATTACTATTTTTTTTATATACTTATTTTATTTATTTATTTATTACACTAGCTATATAAGTAATTTATGCTTAGCTATATCTTAAACCTCTGCTTCTAAATTTTATTTAGTTAAGAAAAACCTTATAGTTATAAATTAGCTAACTAGCTAGCTAATTATTATTATTATTATTATTATTATTATTATTATTATTATTATTATTATTAATACTCTAAATAGGCTACTAGCTAGCCTAATGTCTAAAACTTTTACTACTTAAACTATATAGAAAAAACCCTAGTATAGAGGGGAAAACCTATATACTACTATAATCTTTATATACTAAGGCTACTAAGGCTATATAGCTTGTATTAATTATAAGAAAAAGGTATATTATTAGCTAAATATAGCTAGTATTACTAGAGAAGTATAGTAATATTTTTTATCTAAGCCTAGGTAGCTTAGTTAGCTACTATATTATTATTATAAACGCCCTATAGTCCTAAACTAGGGTTAGTTATAAGATCTAGCTATAGTAACTACTATAGTAGCTATATAAACTACTAGTAGCTACTTAGTAATTATATAAAGGGAGAGGGTATTATAAAAAAGTTATCTTTTCTTAGTAATAACCTTCTTTCTTTTTTCTTTTTTATAACTTTTTTATAAATATAAGTATGCCCTAATTCCCTCCCTACTATATTATTATATTAGCTTTATTCTAAGAATATACTAAAGAAATAAGAAAATTATAATGCCTTAAAAATTACTATAAAGGACTAATAAGTCTAGAACTAAGAAAGGTATAAATACTATTTCTATATAAATTTAGTATTACTATTAATTTACTAATAGCTTAGTTTTATATATACTTAGTTATATACTTCTTACTTTACCTATACTAAAGATATATATAAATTATATTATAATACTTAAGGTAAAAAGCTTAATATAGACTTACCTTAATTTTACTACTAATAAAAATAGGTATTAGGGGATTTTATTATAAGTATACTATAGCTAAAAAGCTATATTATAAGGTAAGTTAAGTTTAAGCTAGTGCTATAGTAGTAGTTAATTATTATATAACTATATAATTTATTTACCTATTAAAATAAAGTAAAAAGTATTTTTAATTACTAAGATTATAAAGCTATAAGAGAGAATATTAGTATAATTATAATATAGAACTAAGTTAGTATTAGTATAGTGCTAATTTAAAGTAAAAAACTATATATAATATTACTTAGAAAGTAGTAAAGTATAGAATTAATAAAACCCTTAATATAATTAAAAAAGTAAGTATATTATTATAGGTTTATAGTAGTAGTAATATAAAGATATTAGCTATTTAGACTAAGATATTACTATAGCTTATATATATTATAAATACTTTAAAAGAAAATAACTAAATTCTATAAATTACTTATAGTATTACTATAGTATTAATATAGAATACTAGTAGTAGTATAAGTTATAAGTAGTAAAAAGTAAAAAAACTTAATAATAATAATATTAATAATAAAATAAAGGCTAAGTTAAAGAAGGTAAAGTAAATAATAAAGTAATAGTAATATTACTATAATAATAATATAAAGCTATAAGTTTATAGTTTTATTTTTATTATAATAAATTAATTACTTTTAGTACTTATTTATTATTTATATAACTACTATAACCCTATACTAGTATTAATATAGCTATTACCCTTATACTTTATATAATTATTTCTATAATATTCTTTACTTATTTAGTTTTTAGTATATAAGCTAGTAAAAACTACTAAAGGTAGCTAATTTTAAGAAACTACTTTATAAAGGTTATTATAGTTTATTTAGAATTAAGCATTATATAGATATTATAGTAGTTTTAAAGTAAAAATAGGCTTATTATAATTAAGTAAAAGTAGTTATACTTTTTATATTTAAGGATAATATAGTAAAGGTTTTTATTATTAGCTTAGTACTAGCACTATAGTAAGTTTACTCTAGAGATATTATAATAATAAAGGTAGAAATTTAGGCTAATATACTTAGTATATAATTAGGTAAAAGTAAAGAACTTATACTTATTTAAGTCTATATAGAGTTTAATAATCTTAGCTATAGTAATAAAATTTAGCTTATACTTAGCTACTATATAATTATAGTAATTATAATATATATATACTTTAGTTTTATTTTTATATTATTTATTTTTTTATTTTAAAGCTAAAGCTTATATAAATAATTATTTATTTAGGGATTTAAAAAGTTAGTTTAAAAATAATATATAATTAGGGTAGTTATTATATTAAAATAGGTATTTATAGTAGCTATATAAGCATTAGTAAAGGTAAGCTACTATTACTATATAAATACTATAAATTCTTTTTACTATTTTATTTAACTTAATTCTTTTATAAAAAATAAGTAAATAAAAATTAAAATATAAATTAATAAAAGCTATAGCTATTTTAGTTTTAAGTAAGGTTTATAGTATAGCCTTAAAAGTACTAGTAATAATATAGAAACTCTTTAATTATTTTATAATAAATACCTTAGTAATACTATATACTTACTCTTTAAGGGCTATAGAAATATAGTATAATTTTATATTATATATAATAATAATCTAAATAACCTATATATAAAGAAGCCTAGAGTTCTAAAAAAAGTAACCTTATATTAATATTACTAATACTATAAGAGTAAAGTATTATTACTTTAGCTTTAACTTAACTTACTTTTAATATACTTATTAGTATAATTTATAGTATACCTAAACTTTAAGAAAGTATATAAACTAAACTAGCTATATTATAATAATACTAAGTTAAACTAAAGTTATAATAGCTATATATGATTTTATAAAGTATATTAGCTTATTTTTTTAAAAGTAAAACTTAAGACCTAACTCCTAAGACTATTCTTAGTAAATACCCTATACTACCTTAAGTTACTACTATATCTTTTTTACTATATAGCTATATATAAGTATATTAATATTATTAAAGAATTTAAAAATAAATATAAAGTATACTATAATAAGCTTTTTATATAATAATATAATATATAAAAAAAAGAAAATAAAGAATATAAGTAATCCCTATAAAACCTTTATAATAATAAGTAAGGCCTTTATTATTTAATTCTTAAAAAAAAGGTATATTATATAATTAATAGGAAAGGTATAAGTTTATATTATTATTTAAGTAAGTATACTAGCTTTAAGTAAAATATAAGTAAGTTATTAGTAATAAACTATATTAAAAGTAGCTAATATATTTAGCTAAAGTAATAAAGTAATGCTACTATAGTGCTATACTATATATATAACCTCTATAAGTATACTAAGTATAGTTTTAATAAAATAATTTAATTAGTTACTTATTTATATATTTAGTAATATATTTCCCTTTTTAGTTATATTAATAAGCTATATTATTATTATTACTTTAAGTACTTTTTTAACTATATTAAGAAAAGAAATAAACTACTATACTTTTATATATTATTATTCTTCTAAGGTCTTACTTAGTTTATAAAGAATAACTATTTTAGCTTACTAAAATAAGCCTAAATAGTAATTAATATAGTAGTATATATTAAAAAGGTAGGTAAGGGTATTAGCTAGAGGTTTACTATAAGCTTTAAGGAATTTAGTAAGGAGTTTATTAAGGCTTAGTATTTTTTAACTAAAAAGGCCTTTAATAATACTTTAGATTTTATTAGTATTAAAGTAGTCTTTTAGTAGGAATACTATAGTATTAAGCTAGTAAAAGGTATTATTTAGAATATTATTAGTTTAGGCTTAAAATAATAAAAAAAAGCATTTTACTAAGATAGCTACCTTATTAATATAGCTATAGCTTATAGTTATAATAAAGCCTTTCCCTTTAAGAAAGGGTAAAATATATTACTATTCTAATAGTAATTTACTATAAAGCTAAGCCTAATGCTTAAGTTTTTAAAGGTTGCTATATTTAGTTATAGTAGTATTAAAAGTAGCCTACTATATACTTTAGTATTTATTATAAATAACTTAGGCTTAGGTTGTTACAATAGTCTCTTGAATAACAGTGACAATTAGGCAAGAAGATTATAGTTAGAATTAGATATAAATTAAATAAGGGACTAGTATTATTACTAAACTAAGACTTACCCCTCTATCTCTTTTCCCTAGGATAGAATGCCTTATTTATAAATAGAATTCCTTTTTAATTTCCCTTATAATTCTATTATAAATTATATATTAATTTAGTAATAAATTTATTATAAAGTATAGCGTAATCTATAATGCTTTAATAATAATTACTAACTGCCTTACTATATTTATTCTAATTCTACCTACTATAATTTAGCCTAATTTTAGCTAGATTCTTAGTTTAGAGTTATCTTTACTATAATAGTTATAATTAGTTATGCTTTATTATATAATAATTATCCCTCTTTTAATTAGACTTTAGCTTAAAGTTATTATTATAAAAGTAGGGTCTAGTTATATAAATAAAGGCTAGATTTATATAATATTTACTTATATAACTTTTCTAATTTTATATACCTTTACTTTCTTCTATATTATACTTATTAACTTTTACTAATAATTTTATTAATTGCTTTTATTAATAGCCTATTTTTAATTTATTTATTTACTTTTTTATAATAAATATGCCTAAAAATAGTAATAAAGTTTAGTAAACTTTAATTATAAAATCTTTAAATAGTTTTATTTAATAAGCTAATTTTATTATTTCCTTTTAAAAAATTATATAAATAAATAAGTTATCTTTATTATATCTAACTTTCCTCTATAAGCTAAAGAAATTAGATATATTTTTATTATAATATTAGTATTATCTAAATCTAAGTTAATTCTTTATAAAAAACTACTAAATTAGTTTTATTATATCTAATAAGATATTACTTATTATATTATCTATAAAAATAAAAACTATAATATTAGTTAAGTATAAGATTATAACGCCTTTTATAGAAAAAAAGGCTATATTTATAATAATAAAATTTACCTTATTTTCTTAAAGACTTTTATTTTTATATAAATATAAGTAAAAAGAAATAAATCCTTTTAATTAAAAAAGTAAGAAAATAGTTTTAACTCCTTCTTATATAAATCTTATTAAAAGTAATAAAGACTCTAATAATAATAAGTTAGTTATCTTTAGTAAAGTACTTAATAAAATTATTACTAAAGCTAAAGCTAATAGTAAATATTTTCTTAGTCTATCTTTACTATATTCTAAGCCTATATTTAACTTTAAGTTATTTAAGAAGTCTTTAAAAAAAACTACTTTTAAGAAGTCTAGTATTAAAAACCTTATAATATTTAGTATAAAAATATATATAATAATAAGTACCTTTATTTCTTTTAAAAAGAAAAAGAATATTTATAATTAAATATATATTATTTTTATAAATAAATTAATTATAGTGTAATAAAATAAGTATCTTTAGTATATTAAGACTTTTCTTAAGCTTTTAAAAAATACTATTAAAACTAAGATAATTTAGGTTTTTTACTTAAAGTATAAGAATATACCTAATAGTAGTAAATACTCTATTTATACTAAGAAAGAATTATACTATAATTTAGTATATATTTCTATAATATTATTCTTTAATTTAAAGCTAATTATTATTTTTTAAATGCTTCTTTTACTTAATATTTATTATAATAATTTTCTTATAATTTATAACTAAGTCTTAAAGAGTTTATTTATTAAGGGTAAAAAAAAGAATAAGCTTAGCTTATAAGAGCTTTTTTATAAGCTATATAATATATACTAGACTTTTATTTAAGCTTATTTAAATAAGTATTATTTTTTCTTAAATAAAAATATAGTAAAGTTAGAGTATTACTTAGCTTATAAAACTATATATAATAGTTAGGTTAAAATATATAAATTACTTTATCTAATAACTTATAGTAAAAAGATATATAATATAGACTAGTTTTAATATCTAAATTATAACTAATTTAATTAATAGTTTAAGGTAACTTATAAAAGACTATATAAGAACTAATACCCCTACTCTACTAGTAATAATTCTACTTTATATACTTACTATATTATAGTTTAAAATTTTATCTTAAAAATTTATAACTATTATAATAAAAAAAAAATAAACTAACTAAAATTATTTATAATATACTCTATAATACTTTTATAGATTAAGTAGTTTCTAAATATACTATATTTTTTACTTATACTTAATTATTAGTTTATATTTTTTTTTTAGTTTACTTTATTTTCTAAATTTTATAATAATTTCTTTATATTCTTTTTTACTTAATATATAATAGTATTCTTTAATTAATTATAGTATATTTTATAATACTTTAGCATTTAATTATTAGTTATATTTAAAAGGCTATTTCTTTTATTTTTCTAAATAGTGTAATTTTTATTTAAAAAAGTAATATACTTTTACTCTATTAACTTTTTACTTATTAGGGTTATTATTAAGTTTTAGTATAAGTAATTTAGCTTATTTTATAATATTTCTTAAGTTTTATTTTTTAAAAAGACTTATATAAAATATATTATATATTTAAAATAATTAGTTTAGTAAAATAAGTTTATAAGCTTATTAATTAATTTTTTTTAGGACTTAAAAAGATTTTAAATACTTAGATAATAGCTTTTAATTTTATTTAAATTAAAGATTCTTTATATTTAAAGCTATAAGGTTTTCTCTTTTAAATAAAAATTCTTAGTATTTCTTATTAAAATACTTTAACTAAAACTTAATACTTTATATTTATTATACTTCTAATTATTATTAAAGTGCTTATAGCTTTTTAATATATTACTTTACTTTAAGTACCTTTTCTTTAATAAAGTTATTCTTAATTAATTAAAATATTAAATAATAGCCTATTAAAGCTATATTTAGGCTTTTATTTATAATTATATTTATTATATTATTATAAGTAAATTATACTATTTTTAGAAGTATAAGCTATATATATTTATTATTTATTATAAAGATATATAAATAATATTTTAATATTTAGTTTACTTACTTTATTTATTTATTTATTTAAGGGTAAGAAGTAGTAAATAATTAATACTTAACTTTAAATATAAAGCAAAGGTTTAACTAGAAATTACTAATAAATAGTATTTCTTAATTAAAAACTATATTTATTAGTATATAAAATACTAACTCTATTTTCTTATAGAATAATTCTATAAAGTTAGCTATAGTAATTATATATAAAACTAATAAAAATATTATATATTTTATATATTAATTAACTATAACTAAAATTATATCTATAAGGTCTTTTTCTTATATAGTTTAAGGTAAATCTATAATAAAATCTATAGAAATTTCTATTTATAATCTTTTTAGCTTTAAAAGGTTTTAAAGCTTTTTATATAGCCTATATTATAGCGCTACTATTCTTTAGTAAATTATATATAATTAAATATATTTTTTAACTTTAATATTAATTTTTAGCTAATAAAACTTTCTTTTTATAAGTTTAAAAGTTTATTTTATACTAAAATATCTAGCTAATAAATAATTATAATAGATTTAGAAAATAAAATCTTTTAAAATTTCTAAATTAGGTATAAATATCTACTTTTAATATCTTAAAATACTTTATTAATTTAGTAACTAATTTTATTCTTAGTAGCTATAAAGATTCTTTATTTTCTTTTAGGTCTATATATTTATTTCTTATATAACTAAGATTATTTTTAATAGTAATTTTCTATTATTTTAGTAATATAGGTCTTTATTCTTTTTTACTATTTTAACTATAATTTAGTTAAAAGTAAGTAATAAGCCTAACTTTTTTACTAAATCTTTTTTAATAAAGATTCTTTCTTACTTTCTTAGGGATTTTAAGTTTTTATTAGGTTTTTTACTATATATAGTTATATTAACTTAGGTAACCTTTTTTTAAAGCTTTTAAATAAGATTATTTTAATCTTTTCTTCTTTTATATAGTAATTAGGTTATTTTAATAGTATATTTACTAAATTTAATATACCCTTTTAATGCTTAATTATAAAGTTATATAAAGTAAGAAATATATACTAATATAACTAATATCTATTTAATTTAGGTATTTTTATAAATAATTATAGGTTTAGATAATTTAATAAAACCTTAATTTTATTTAAAGTATTTTTAATATAGTATTTTTAATATTAAAATAATTTAATAATTACTAATATTTCTTAGTTTAATATACTATATTATACTTCTATAGGTTATAATTTCCTTAACTAAAAAGCAATAAAGTAATATTTTTTTTTAAATTAAGCTATAATAAAATACTTAAAATAGTAAAATTTAATATATTAGTTTTAATTTAAATATTAGCTTTAAAGTTAAAATAATATAATAAAAGTGCTTATATATGTGATGGATTCGAGCTGGTAGCTCGGTCCCTAGGAGGGGGCTGCGCGGGCTACAACGGGCCTAGGGCGGGTGAGTTATAAACATAGCTTATATAATACTAGGACCTAGGTTATGCCCTAAGCGCATAACCTATAAATATATATATAGAGTATAGTATAGTATAGGTAGGGGAAGGATTCTTTTTCTTTCCCTTTATAGTAATTAATAACTCTATTATTATTAGAAAGTAATAGCCTTTTAAGCTAAACTATAATAATTAATTATTATTATTAATAATAATAATAAGTAAGGATTCTTCTAGAATTTTAATTAGTAATAAAAAAATATAATAAACCTAGAGAATATATAAGAACTTTAATACTAATAAGAAAGAGTTATATAATAAAAGGCTTAGCTAAAGAATATATACCTCTATATAGCTATAGTAAATATAGTAGTTTATATAATCTTACCTAAGGTAGTAATAGCTAGGGCCTTATAAAATTACCCTTAGTATAAGCTACTTTTAATAAGCACCCCTTATAATAGAAATAAAGCCTCTTTTTAAGTATAATATAGCCTTATAGCCTATAAGTTAAATACTAACTCTAACTTTATTAGTAATAATTATAATAAATAGTTTCTAATTTACTAAAACCTTAGACTAAAAATCTAGGCCTATATTATACCCTTCTTTAAGTTAAGTTATATATTTATATATATACTATAGCACTTTCTTAGCTACCTTAATAAAATATTTATAAACCTTTACTAAAAGAAGTATATAGTTTTAAAGCTAAATTAGCTTAAATAATATAATAATAAATAGTTTACTAATTTCTATATTTATTTTAAGTAGAAGTTAGTTCTAATTAGAGGGATTAATTAGGCTAATATAGTAAAGTTATTTAAACTATATATAGTACTAAATAAGTATATAAGGAATTATTATATTAGGTAGGATATTCTCTATAATAACTACTATAAGGTAGTTAAGTAATACTATAGCATTACCCTTAATATTAATTCTTATTAGCTAAAGAAATATACTAAAATAAGGCACTAAGGTTATGCTTTATAGAATAGGGATAGGGATATTACTATAATAGATATAAATATAACTAGCTTCTCTTTTATACTTATTTAAGGAAAGAAGGGCTAAGGGAGCGCTTTAGGGATAAAGAGTAGGGCTATAGTAAGATAATAATATATAGCTTAGATTATAAAGAAAGTATATTAGTAATATATAGTAAATAATATCTATCTTTACTATAATATAATAAGTTATATAGTTTAGGGTTATAATATACTACCTTTACTTAGGCTAGAAGGATTAGTAAGTATATAAATAGTTAAAGTATTTACTAAGGCCTTAAATAGTAATAAAGTAGCTTTAGGCTTAGAAAAAGATAGACTTACTATTTAAGTCTTAGTAATAGGGAAGTAAATAGCTATAGCTTCTATATCTCTTATAATTAGGGCTATATAAAATAGGCTTATAGTAATATAGAATATAATATAAAGAAACCTCTATTTCTTATTTTATTTCTTTATAATAGCTTATCTTTTCTATAGGCCTAGGTTAATAGTAAGTATAATAGCTTTACTATTATAAGTAAAAGTTATATATAAAGGCTTAGCTTAATATATACCTAGCTTCTATATATAAGGGAGGTTACTATAGTAGTAGAAGTTCTATATAGGCCCTAGGGCTTACTTATAATATAACTATAGATTTTATATTTAGTTTACTTTTAAGTAAATATAAATAAATAGATATTTTCTATTATAGCCTATATAGTTCTAGGGTTATTCTATAACTATATCCTAGGTTCTTTATAGTTATTTAGAAATAGAATTACACTATATATAGTATAGTAGGTTCTAGTAATAGGTTCTTATTTTAGATTAGAAGTAGTGGCTTTAGACTTTTAATAAATTAAATACCTAATAATAGCAGTATTAGGCTTAGTATATACTAGCCTTATATAGTAAGTAGCTAGGACCTATAAGGACTTCTCCCTAATAGCTACTAGCCTATAAGAGATTAATAAAATACTAATAGTTTCTTATAAACCTTTACTATTACTAAATAAGGAGAATATTTAGTTCTAGCTATTAGAGAAGTTTTATAACTTTATAGACTTATTTAGTAACAAAAAAGCTACTATACTCCCCCCCTATAGAGGCTATATAAATTACTATATTTAGCTATATTAAAACCTAGATAGTTTTATTTTAAAGCTTCTATAGGCACCTTTATATAATATACCTTATAAGTAACTCCTAGAGATTTAAAAATAAGTAGTAGATTTAATAAATAAAGGCTAGATTTAGGCCTTATTCTTCTTTACTATAGCCTTAGTGCTTTTAGTAAAGAAACTAAGTAGTAGTTAGTGTTTTTATATAGATTATTATACTTTAAATAAGGTTATAAACTAAAATAAGTACCTACTACCTTTAGTAAAGAAGACTTTATATTCCCTTATTAAGGCCTATTAGTTTACTAAACTAGATATAAGGGCTATATTTTATAAGCTATAAATAGTAAAGAGAGATAAGCACTTAACTATATTTTATACCTATTTTAGGTTATTTAAATAGCTTATATATCTATTTAGCCTAGTAGGAGCCTTAGCTATATTCTAGTAGTATATTAATTATATACTTAGGGATGTATTAAATAATTATACTATAGCTTACCTAAATAATATTCTTATTTACTTTAGTAGTAGCTATTATAATTATACTTAGTGTACCTATAAGGTACTTTAGTAATTATAAGTAGTAAGCCTATACCTTAATATTAGTAAGTATATATTTAGAGTTATAGAGATAAAGTACTTAGAATTTATTATTTAAGTAGGGTAAGTAATTTATCTAAATTTAGAGAAAGTAGCTACTATATAGAATTAGAAGCCTCTAATATAGATTTAGAGTATATATAGCTTTTTAGGTTTTATAAACTTTTACTAAGAGTTTATTATAAACTTCTTAGATATAGCTAAACCTCTTTTAGCTTTTATTAAGAAAGAAGTACCCTTTATTTAGTTCTCTATATACTAGTTAGTATTTTAAGCACTTAAGAATGCTTTTATTTTCTATTTAGTTTTAATATAGTAGAATTTAAAGTAGAATATAGTAGTTAAAACTAATTCTTTAGGGAATACTCTAAAGGGATACCTTTTATAATATAACTTAGGAGGGGTGCTATATTTAGTAGCTTACTACTTAGCCTATTTATTAACTATAGAGTAGAACTATACTATTTATAATAAGAAGCTTCTAGTAATTATTACTTACCTTAGGGTATAGTTAGTAAAGCTCTAAAGCATAGCTTACCCCTTTATAATTCTAACTAATTATAAAAATCTAGAGTATTTTATAAGCCCTTATATAATATCTAAATAATAAGTATAATAAGTAGAGACCTTTATACTCTTTAATTTCTACCTTTATTACTACTTAGGGGCGTAGGTATCTTAGCTAAATATATTATCTTAGTAAAAGTAAAATAAAAAAAGGGTTATTTAAAAATAATATATAGTAATAACTTTTATAAATTAGAAGTTTAAGTCTATAAATATAGTGGAAATAACCTACCCTAGGCCTAAAGGGGTTACTTTAAGGGTTTACCTAATCTTTATAGCTAAGGCTTCTTAGAATTTGTTGAAAATAACAGCATTTTCAGGGGTCTTCCCTAGTTATTAGTGCCCTATTACAGGCCCCTAATACAGGGCCTTATGGGGGAAGTTGGCCTAAGGCAACT
>SRPZ01000478.1:0-14504 GCA_018360255.1 Claviceps maximensis
TATTATAGTACTCTAGATAGACTGCTTACTAGCCTAATATCTAGTACCTTAGCTACTTAAACTATATAGAAAAAACCCTAGTATAGGGGGGAAAACCTATATACTACTATAATATTTATACACTAGAGCTACTAAGGCCCTATAGTTAGTATTTATTATAAGAAAAGGTATATTATTAGCTAGATATAGCTAGTATTACTAGAGAAGTATAATAATGTTTTCTTAGGGTATAAGTAAGGATTATCTAGGTTTAAGTAGCTTAGTTAGTTACTATATTACTATTATAAAGGCCTTATAGTTCTAACCTAGGGCTAGTTATAAGGTCTAGCTATAGTAACCACTATAATAGCTATATAAACTATTAATAGCTACCTAGTAGTTATATAAAAAAGGGGGGGGGGGAAGAATATTATAAAAAGGTTATTTTCTCTTAATAAAAACCTCTTTTCTTTTTTCTTCTTTATAATCTTTTTATAAATATAAGTATACCTTTAATTCCCTCCTTACTATATTACTATATTAGCTTTAGTTTAATAATATACTAAAAAATAAATAAGAAAAATTATAATACTATAAAAATTACTATAAAAAATAAATAAATCTTAGGCTAATAAAAAGAGTATAAATACTACTTCTATACTAATTTAATACTACTATTAATTTACTAATAGCTTAGTTCTATATATACTTAGCTATATACTCCTTACTTTACTTATACTAAGAATATATATAAATTATACTATAATACTTAAGGTAAAAAGCTTAGTATAGACTTACTATAGTTTTATTACTAATTAGTATAGGTATTAAGGGCTTTTACTATAAGTATACTTTAGCTAAGAAGCTATATTATAAGGTAAGTTAAGTCTAAGCTAGTATTACTATAATAGCTAATTAATATATAGCTATATAATTTATTTATTTATTAAAATAAAATAAAAAGTATTCTTAATTACTAGAATTATAAAGCTATAAGAAAGAATATTAATATAAGTATAATATAAAACTAAGTTAATATTAATATAGTGCTAATTTAAAGTAAAAAACTATATATAATATTACTTAGAAAGTAATAAAGTATAGAATTAATAAAACCCTTAGTATAATTAAAAAAGTAAGTATATTATTATAGGTTTATAGTAGTAGTAATATAGAGATATTAGCTGTTTAAACTAATATACTATTATAGCTTATATATATTATAAATACCTTAAAGAAAAATAACTATATTTTATAGATTATTTATAGTATTACTATAGTATTAATATAAAATACTAATAGTAATATAAGTTATAAGTAATAAAGAGTAAAAGAACTTAATAATAATAATATTAATAAAGAAATAAAGGCTAAGTTAAAGAAAGTAAAGTAAATAGTAAAGTAATAGTAATATTACTATAGCTATAATATAAAGCTATAGGTTTATAGTTTTATTTTTATTATAATAAATTAATTACTTTTAGTACTTAATTATTATTTATATAACTACTATAACTCTAAACTAACACTAGTATAGCTACTATTCTTATACCTTATATAATTATTTCTATAATATTCTTTATTTATTTAGTTTTTAATATATAAACTAGTAAAAACTACTAAAAATAATTAGTTTTAAAGAACTACTTTATAAAGATTATTATAGTTTATTTAGAATTAAGTACTATATAAATATTATAGTAATTTTAAAATAAGAATAAGCCTATAATAATAAAATAAAAGTAATTATACTTCTTATATTTAAGAATAATATAATAATAGTCTTTATTATTAGCTTAGTATTAATACTATAGTAAGTTTACTCTAAGAATATTATAGTAATAAAGGTAGGAATTTAGGCTAATATACTTAGTATATAATTAAGTAAAGGTAGAGAACTTATACTTACTTAAGCCTATATAGAGTTTAATAACCTTAGCTATAGTAGTAAAATTTAGTTTATACTTAGCTACTATATAATTATAGTAATTATAATATATATATACTTTAGTTCTATTTCTATATTATTTATTTTTTTATTTTAAAGCTAAGGCTTATATAAATAATTATTTATTTAAAGGTTTAAAGAGTTAATTTAAAAATAATATATAGTTAAAATAGTTATTATATTAAAGTAAGTATTTATAATAGCTATATAAATGCTAATAAAGGTAAGCTACTATTATTATATAAGTACTATAGATTTTTTTTATTATTTTATTTAACTTAATTCTTTTATAAAAAGTAAATAAATAAAAATTAAAGTATAGGTTAATAAAGGCTATAGCTACTTTAGTTTTAAATAGGGTCTATAGTATAGCCTTAAATATATTAATAATAATATAAAGACTTTTTAACTATTTTATAATAAATACCTTAGTAATACTATATACTTACTCTTTAAAAGCTATAAAAGTATAATATAATTCTATACTATATATAATAATAGTCTAAATAATCTATATAGAAAGAAGCTTAGAGTTCTAAAAAATAGCCTTATATTAATATTACTAGCACTATAAAAGTAAGGCATTATTACTTTAGCTTTAACTTAACTTACTTTTAGTATATTTACTAGTATAGCTTATAATATACCTAGACTCTAAGGAAGTATATAGACTAAACTAGCTATATTATAGTAATGCTAAGTTAGACTAGGGTTATAATAATAATATACTATTTTATAAAGTATATTAGCTTACTTTTTTAAAGATAAAACTTAAAACCTAACTCTTAGAATTATTTTTAGTAAATACTCTATACTACCTTAAGTTACTACTATATTTTTCTTATTATATAGCTATATATAAGTATATTAGTATTATTAAAGAATTTAAGTATAAGTATAAAGTATATTATAATAAGCTTTTTATATAAAAGTATAATATAAAAAAGAAAAAGAATAAAGAATATAAATAATCTCTATAGAACCCTTATAATAATAAATAAAGCCTTTATTATTTAATTATTAAAAAAGAAATATACTATATAATTAATAATAAAGATATAGGTTTATACTACTATTTAGGTAAGTATACTATCCTTAAGTAAAATATAAATAAGTTATTAGTAGTAAACTATATTAAAAGTAGCTAATATATTTAGCTATAGTAATAAAGTAATACTATTATAATACTATACTATATATAAAGCCTTTATAAGTATACTAAGTATAGTTTTAGTAAAATAATTTACTTAGTTACTTATTTATATACTTAGTAGTATATTTCTCTCTTTAGCTATACTAATAAGCTATATTATTATTATTACTTTAAGCACTTTTCTAACTATATTAAAAAAAGAAATAAGCTACTATACTTCTATATATTATTATTTTTTTAGAGTTTTACTTAGTTTATAAAGAATAACTTCCTTAGCTTATTAAAATAAGCCTAGGTAATAACTAATATAGTAGTATATATTAAGAAGGTAAATAAAAGTATTAGCTAAGGATTTATTATAAGCTTTAAAAAATCTAGTAAAGAGTTTATTAAAGCTTAGTACTTTTTAGCTAAAGAGGCCCTTAATAATACTTTAGATTTTATTAATATTAAAGTAGTTTTTTAATAAAAATACTATAGTATTAAGCTAGTAAGAGATATTATTTAAAATATTATTAGTTTAGGCCTAAAATAATAAAAAGAAGGTTTTATTAAAATAGTTACTTTATTAATATAGCTATAGCTTATAATTATAATAAAGCCTTTCTCTTTTAAAAGAGGTAAAATATATTATTATTTTAGTAGTAATTTATTATAAAGCTAAGCCTAATACTTAAGTTTTTAAAGATTATTATATTTAGTTATAATAGTATTAAAAGTAGCTTATTATATACTTTAGTATTTATTATAAATAACTTAGGCTTAGGTTTTCTCTACCTTAGTAATAATATATTAGTTTTTATTTATATAAAATACTTACTATTAGTACTATATTTTTTTACTTTAAGGACTATTTTTTTTATATATTAATTTTACTATAGGTTTTACTTAAAGCTATCTCTAAGCTACCTTAGTATTATAAGCTTTATAATAATATAAAGTTTACTTATAAGCTACTTTATATAGTTCTTAATTTTATTTAAAGTACTTAAAGAAATATAAATAATATTAGGTTAGAATTAATATATAGCTTTAATAATAATAAAGTAGTTTATTATAAATAATTAATTAAAGTAAGCTATATAGTTAGGCCTAAAGCACTTACTAAAGCTAATATAAATTAGCTATAATATATAGTTTAACTTTATAATAAAAAAGCTACTTAGAAACTTAATAAGTATATTTATAATTATTTATATATAGTTAATTATACTATTTTTATAGCCTTATAAATACTAAGTAACTTTACTTTAAAGAGTAATAATACTAAGTTATTATTACTTTATTATTATAAGTAATAACTTACTTCTTACTAAGGTATATTTATACTAATTCTATAGTAAATAATACTAATTAAAGTTCTTAATAAAAACACTATTTTTTTATATTAATACTACTATAAACTTAGTAAAAGATATAATTTAGTTAGGTTTATATAAAGAAAAGTAAATAAAGTATATATTAAATCTAATAATACTTACTATATATTAGTTAGTACTAAACTAAGTTAACTATAATATAGAGCTATATTAATAGTTAATATATATAGCTATATAGCTACCCTATACTATAAGTTAAAATTTACTAAAACTAGAGTTAAAAAGCTAGCCTTTAAGAAGGCTAAGCTTTTAAATTACTATTATATTAGTTCTAAGCTAGAATTTTAGTGCTATATATATAAAATAGGTTTTTTACTATATATTCTAGTATATAACCTTAATTATATATATTAAATTATTTATTAAATTAAGCTTAGTATATTTAATTTTAAAGTAAAAGTAGTATAGTAATTTAGGTATATCTCTATAGCTTTATAGAAATATTATATAAATTTTAATTAAAAGTTTAAAAGTTAGTTTTAAAAGTAGCTAATATACTTTTATAATAAGGCCTTTTTAAATAATATATTACTAGCTTTATATTTATAATTATAGCTATAGCTACTTATTTTATATTATTTATTTATTTTAAAAAAAAAGGGATAGTAAATACTTAAAGCTAGCCTAAATATATAGCTTTTATATAATTTTATTAGTTATTAGGTATACTATAGCTTCTTAACTAAGCTAAGTATAACTCTAAGTAATTAATATAGTATTTCTATACTAAGCCTATAAGGGCTAGGTATAAGGATTCTTTATTCTTATAGTATTTAGCTATATAGTAACTATAGTATAGTATTATATTATAGTATATAGCTATATAGCTAAACTTAAAGCACTTATAGTATTAATAGAGATAAAGGGTATTATTATAAAGCTTAGCTTTAAATATCTTAGTTTTATAAATAATACTAGTATAGTAAAGCTTATTAGCTATATTAACTCTATTAATATTAATAATAAAGAATATTTAAATAAAAATACTATAGAGCTTCTATATTATAATCTTTATAGAGCTAGTACTATTAGCTATAATAATATTCTAAAAAATAGCTTTAATAGCTTAGTTTTATATATAGTAAATAAGAAAGCTCTTAATAATAATACTAAAGATATAGTAATTTAGTATTATTTTTAGCCTAAAAATAGCCTAAACTTAAGTAGTATTTTTAGTATAAGGTTTAGTTATATCTTAGAAAGTAATTATAATATTACTATTATAAAAGCACTTTATAGCTATAATAATATCAGTTTTTATAGCTTAGTTAATAGTATTAATAATTTCTTTAGGGAAGTAGCTTTAAGCTACTTTTATAATAGTATTATCTTTAATTATAGTTTTATAATAAACTTTAAATAATATTATTATAGTAATAATATAGTTAAAGATAAGAATTACTAAAGTAGTTTCTTTAGTAATAATAATAGCCTAGCTTAATACTAAGCTATTATTAATAAAAAGTGCTTTTTTAATAATATACTTAACTATTTTTTTAAGATTTCTTATAGTAATTAGTTTATTAAGTAATAATTAAGAAAAAAGTAAAAGGGAAAATAAAAGTATTAAAGCACTATATTAGCTATATATTTTAGCTATATTATTTATATAAAAAATAATTTACTATATTTTCTTTAGTATAGTATTTAAAACTAGTTTAGCTAATCTTTTATATTTAGTTTATAAGTAATTTAGAACTTTATTATATACTATATATAGTATAGATTTAATATAGTTATTTATTATAAAGCTTTCTTAGCTAGTAAGTAAGTAGTATATACTTTATATAAAGCTATACTTATTAATATTAATATTTATTAATATTACTATATTTACTATACCTATACTCTAGCTATAATATATTATTAAAGTATAAAGTAAATAGATATAATAATTATTTTTCTATAACTTTTAAGTAATTCTAAGTTAATTCTACGTTACTATAGCGGTGCGGGCGAATTCACGAAAAGTAGGTCTATAATCACTTAATATAAAGGTAATACTTATATCTTTTTTAGCTTAAAACTTATTAGTTTTTTATAGTAATTTTTATAGTATTATAATTTTTTTATTTATTCTTTAGTATATTATTAAACTAAAGCTTATATAATAGTATAATAAGGAGAGAATTAGGGTATACTTATATTTATAAAAAGATTTAAAAAAAAGAGGTTTTTATTAAAAAAAAGTAACTTTTCTATAATACTCCTCTCCCCCTTTATATAATTACTGAGTTACTATTAATAATTTGTATAGCTATTATAGTAATTACTATAGCTAGATTTCATAACTAACCCCAGTTTAGAACTATAAGGCCTTTATAATAGTAATATAAATACTAATTAATCCCTTTAAACTTAGTAAATTCTTACTTATACTTTAGAAAAATATTATTATACTTCTCTAGTAATACTAGTTATATTTAGCTAGCTATATACTCTTTTTCTATAGTTAATACTTGCTATAGAGCTCTATTAGCCCTAGTATATAGGTATTATAGTAATATATAGGTTTTTCTCTTTATAATAGGGTTTTTTCTATATAGCTTAAGTAGCAGAAGTACTAGATATTAGGCTAGCTAGTAGCCTATTAAGTGTAATAATAATAGTAGTTAATAAGGCTATAATACTAGCTTTCTTTAATTTCTAGCTTATAAGGCCTTTAGCTAGCTTAAAGAAATAAGTATAGGTAGATTTTAAAGAGGCCTTATTACTTATAAGATTACTATTATAGAATCTAACTAAGCTAGAGCTAGTGGTATTTTTCTTACTATTATTTATTAGAAATTAGGGATTATAAATAGCAGTCTGCTTCTAAGGGTAGTGGGCTTAGAAGCAGTAGGTTTACTATTATTCCTATATGCCCTATACTTAGCTTTACTAAGATATATATATAGTAGCTATAGTTACCTACTAGCTATAAATCTAAATAGAAGCTTTTATATAACTTATAGTATAGAAAATACACTTTAAATTTTGCAATAAAATAGTAAAAATATAATATTTAGTACTAGTTTATAGCTATAGGTAGCTATAAGCTATTCTAATAGTTTATTATAATTAGAGTACTTATAAAGGGGAATTTTCTTCCTTTCCTTATATACTTACTAACTCTATTAGTAGATTTAGGTTATAATAGGGGGCTTATAAGCTACTTTTTATTTTCTATATAATTTATTTATATAGAAAAATAAAAAAATAGACTTATAGCTATATAAATAAAGTATTAATATATATATTTTCTAGTTCCTTTTCTAAAATACTATATACTACTTAAAAAATTAAAAATAATCTAAATATACTATTTAAAAGCCTTAATCTTAGTAACTAAGAATTTAGTTATAAGACTTTTTATAAATCCCTATTTATTTTATAAATTAGCCTTAAAGCTAGTTATAGGGTAGCTAGGTTAGCTAATATAAGTAGCCTTTTTTCCTTATATTTACTTTTTAATTCTATAGTATATAACTCTTTTAGTTATACCTAAAAATATAGTTAGAATTTAATTTTATAAAAGTTATTATATATAGCTATTAGGCTAGGCTAATAGCTATTATATATACTAGAATAAGAGTTATTTAATTAGATAATCTAAGAAAAGTAAGTCCTTATAGCTATTAAATTTACTAACTAATTATAGACTAGGAAGTTAGTAGTATATATATATATATAATATAGCTAAGTTACCTTAGGCTAACTTCCCCTATAAGGCCCTATATTAGGGGCCTATAATAGGGCATTAATAACTAAGAAAGACCCCTAAAAATACTATTATTTTTAATACCCTCTCTAAAGAATTATTATAGCTAGTAATTATAAAAGGTTAAAAAAAAAGGCAAATTAAAAGAAAGAAAAATCAGTATAAAATCTAGGAAAATTCGTAAATAGAAATAAATAATAGATTTAGAAAGCCCTACTTTAGAGCTTTAAAAAGATTATATTTACTATAATAAAGTATAGTAATTTAGTTACTAATTGCTTATTAAATATAAAGAGTATATTTCTTCTTATTTTAGTAATTATTTTTAATTTTAAATTATTTTTATTATTTTTAGCTATTAGCTAGGCTAATTTTATAATTAAATTTATAGGGGTAGTGCCCTATAATTAAAGGGGTTTTAGGCCTATAAAATCTAGGAAGGTTATATATAAGGGGCTAGGTAGAGGCTTAGTTAGCCTATTAGCTAGTATTTTCTTAGTATTTAAGTAAGCTATTTTAGCTAGCCTAGCTAAGACCTATTGTTAATTATAGTGAAATTTAAGAAAGGTATGCTAAGTATAGCTATAAAGTATTAGATTATAGGCTATCTTTATAGCACCTTAGTTATTATAAAATATCTATATAAGGGGTTTTATAGGGTATTTTAGCTCCTTAAATATCCTCTAGAGCTACTATAGCTCTCTAAAAGTCTTATAAATTATATTAAACTTAGCTTCTATAGTTAATAAAGCTATAGTGCTAGCTTTCTTTAATTTCTAGCTTATAGGGCCTTTAGCTAGCTTAAAGAGATAAGCATAGGTAGATTTTAAGAAGGCTCTACATAAAATCTAACTAAGCTAGAGCTAGTAGTATTTTTCTTATTATTATTATTAGGATTTCCTTTATAATAAATAGCTAAATTCTATATGCTTAATAGGTATTTTAGCAGGTTTTTAGTAGCATTTAGGTGCTCTAAATATAGGCTTATAAGTGCTATTAATAGCTACTATAGCGTAAAAGTAATATTAGGTTTAGTAAGTAATATTAGGTATATTATAGTGCTAATAATGCTTTAATATTCCTTAATTTACTTAGCTTTTAATTTCTTAATAAGCTATTTTTTTAGGTATTTAGGCTATATAGGAATTCTAATAGATTTATAATTATTTAGCTTAAACTAAGATAATGCCTCTTAAATATATTACTTTTAATATATTTTAAGAATTAAATTCTTTTAATTTTTTATAATTTAAATCCCTAGGAAAAATTCTATAGGGTCCCTATCTTTTATAGGGTAGGCTTTATATAAATCTTATTTTAGCTTATTTATATATACTAAATCTTTTTCTATTAGTAAATAGTTATTAATATAAGTTATAATAAAAGTCTTTATAGCTAGATTTTAGAATATAGCTAGGTTAGAAATTAGGGGGGAAAATCTAAGATTTTTTAATATAGCTATTAAGGTTTATTACTACTCTTTAGAGCTTTATTTTAAGCTATAAAGTAACTTTAATAGAATTATTACCTAATTTTTAGAAGCTTTATAATTATATTTTTTAGCTAAATTATTTAGCTATAGATTTTACTTTATAAATTCTATAAATCCCTTAGGAATTTATATATAAATAAGTTCTTTTAGTATACTATTAAGAAAAGTACTTATAAAGTTTACTTACTTTATTTTTAAATTTTTTTCTATAGCTATTCTAAGTAAAATTTACTCACTAAATAGAATACTAGTAGTAGTAAAGGTATTTATATAATCTAAGCCTTTTATTTATATAAATCCCTTAGTTACTAGCTAGGCTTTATATTTTAAAGAATTATTTTCTTTATTTTTCTTAAGCTTTAATATAAGCTTATTTCTAAATACTTTATAGCCTTTAGGTATAGTATTTATATTTATAAATTTAAAAGTACTTACCTTTAAAAGTTACTTAAATTCACTAAAAATAGCCTTAATTTAGTATTTTCTTTTTAAACTAGAATTTACTTACTTTTAAGTCTTAGGTTTAGGGTAATTAGCTAGTTTTTCTTTAGCTTTTTACTAAGCCTTATAGTAGATTTTTTTTATTAAAGCTACTAAATTAATATCTATAAAATCTAGATTTTTCTTAATTTTTTTTAGTAGATTTTTAGCTATAGTATTTATATTAACTTCTTTAGCTAATATTAGCTCTATAGGACCTAGAAATTAACTAGCCTTTATATTAACTATTTAATTATAAGCTATAGGGTAATTTTTATTAAGAAAACTAATATTTAATAGATTTTAGTTACTTTTTCTCTTTAAGAAATTACTTTTTATAAAGAGTTTTAAGGGGTTTTTATAAGAAAATTTATTTCTCTTTAAAGACTTATTCCCTATAGAATACCTAAAGAGGCCTAGATTTATAGGGCCTATAGGTTCTATAATTTTTATAAAGCTAGTCTTAGTTACTAGTCTTTTAAAAGAAATATATATTAAAAAGGTTTTAAACCTTAGTATAGCTAGTAGTTTTCTAGGTATTATTTTAAAGACTAGCTTATAAGCTTTAGGTCTCTTTTTTAGTAAAATTAGGACCTTATAATATAAGCTAATAGCTTTTAAAGCACTAAAATTAGGCTTTAATACCTAATTTTCTAGATTAAGGGTAAGTAACTATACTAGGCTTTATAGCTTAGTAAAATTTATAGTTAAATTAATTAAATTAATAATAGTAAAAATAATAAAATTCTATAAAAATAAGGGTAAGCCTAACTACTATAGAGTAGCCTATAGTTTATTAAGTATAACTTAAATAGAATGCTTTACTAAACTATTTTACTTATAAATATAAGGGAAAGAAGTAGTAAATTTTATTCCTTTTTTAGCTAGCTATTTCTAGCTTTAAGAATTAATCTCTTTACCCTTATTAAAATAGAGATATTTAAGGTAAATACTAAAATTAGATTTTAGTGACCTAAAAAATCCTTTTATTATAGAAAATATAGTATTTCCCTCTTTATTAGGCATTAATAAACACTATTTATATTAAGTTTTTTTATTTACTAAAATAAGATATATAGGGTACTTATTATAGAGTATAGGGCTTATTTTTACTATATCTCTCTTTAGTTTATTTAGAGCTCTAAGGGGGTTTATAATTAAATTTTTAAAGGGTTTTTTAATTACCTTTATTTAATTATAGGCTAGGTAGTTAAAGTCCTTATTTTTAACCTTAAATAAGTTAGGTATTTCTTTAGTTATTAAGAAGGTCTTTTTAAGTAAAGAAAGCCTAATATACCCTAATTTAATATACTAAATTCTAGCTAATTTAAGTAACTTTTAGTACTTTTTTAGGCCTAAATCTATAGATTTATTACCTAAGAGCTTAGGGCCTTTTATAAGGTTACCTTTTATAAGCTTAGAGCCTTATAGAATTATAGGGCCTTCTTTCTTAGCTCCTTACTAGGTTACTTAAGAACTATAGGCCTCTTAGAGAGCTATTAATGCCTTTTTTATAGAAGGTATTAATTTTTTAGTAACTTATTTAGTAGCTAAGCTATTTAAAGCTTTTATAACTAGTTTTTTAGTATTTAATAGCCTATAATTAGCTAAACTACTACTAATTTTAGTAGGCTTTTTAGCTATAAGAAATACTTAGCTAGAGGCTATTAGCATTAGGGAAAAAAGAGCTAAATTAGATTTTAGGCTCTTAGAGTTACTAAAATTCTCTATAATTTCTTTTACTTTACTAGCCTAAATTAGCTCTTATAAAAGAAGCTATACCTCTATAGGGTAGGAAAATCTACTCTATATTTAGTAGCTAAAATAGCCTAAAAAATAGTAACTATTATTAATTTAATTTAAGTATAATTTAAGGGTTTCTTACTTTTTTACTTCTAAAAAGAAGCTATTTCTTCTTATATTTAAAAGGGTAATATAGAACTTATTAGCTAAAAATAGAGCATTTTTATTAATATAACCTCTAAAAATATAGTGCTTTAAACTATTAATTATATTTATATTAAGCTCTAGGAAATATAGGGTATTCTTTAGAGTAAAAGGCCTATATTTATTTAGATTTTATTAATATAAAACTAAAAATCTAGCATTTCTATAGCCTTTAGGGTATATAGGTCCCCTACTAATAGAAATAGGTTTAGATTTTCCTTTTTTATAAGATATATAGCTTATAAAATTATTCTTAGAGTTTACTAAATATATAGTAAAACCTATATTATAAAGTAAGGTATTTTTTATAACTTTATAGCTAAAATTAAAGGCCTTAGAAAATATTCTATCTTTAGGCTTAAATTTAGTACTAAAATTAGAAAAATCCTTATCTTTATTAGTATTAAGATTACTATTATAGAATTCTATAAAATTACTAGCTAAATTAAAATTTCCTAGTATAAAAGCCCTTTCTTAGAACTTATCTTTCTTTTTAAGTAATTTTTTTTCCTAAGGCTTACCTTTTTTCTTATAAAAATTAGGCTTAAAGAAATTAGAATTATTTTTATTTTCTTTAGAATTATTCTTTTTATTCTTTTTAGAATAGGAATTCTTATTTTCTTTAGAATTCTTATTTACTAAATTTTTAGTAATAATAGCTTTATAATTTAAAGCTTTTATTACTATAAAACTTTTATCTCTTTATTTCTCTAATAAATTTACTATAAGGAATTATAAATTTAATACCCCTATAGGGGCCCTTAAAGCTTTATTAGTCCTTATAAAAAAATATTATTTTTTAGCTTACTAAGGAAAAGTTAACTTTAATACTTATAAATACTAATTTATTTAATTAATCTTTACTATTAAAATATTAAAAATAGCTAGTTTAGTAAGTAAATTATTAAATACTATATTAAAAGCCTCTAGGGTACCCTTATAATTTTAGGAATTTAAGGTATAAAACTAAAAGTATAAAAAGCCTCTTTATATCTTAGCACTTTAAGAATACTACTTTATAAGTAAATTATAGGCTTTTAAGGGAATTCTTTACTAAATTATAGTATTTTAGGGGCTTTTTATATAGCTATTTCTTAATAATATAAGAATTATAGCTTAATTTAAATCACTAAAACTATTACTAATTTTAGGATTTTCTAGGAATTAAGGCATTTCTAGGGCTCTAAATTAAATAAATAAAGCTTATTTCTATTAATTAAAGTTCTCTAGTACCTTTAACTTAGTAGCTTTTAAAAAGCTATAGGCTCTTTTATTAAAATCTTTAATAATAAAGGTATTAAAAGAATTTAATAAAGAAGAGCCCTTTAAGGTAGGTTAGTTACTTACTATAATAAGCTTTAGAATTTACTTCTTAGCTAGCTTTAGGGCTAATTTTTATAAATTTATAGCAGTAGTAAGAGCTTATAGCTACTATATAATAGTATTAATTACATTATTTTAGCTAGTAATTTATTAGGTTATATAATTAGCCTAGGTTAACTCTAAGTTCTATATAGCACTTTAGCCTTACTATTATTAGGTATTTATTATAGCTAATTTATAGTAAATAAATCACTAATAAATTAAGAATTTAGTAAATTTACTTATAAAGTGTGTAGTTTATAAGTCTTTATAGTAAAAAGGTGATTTTCTATTATATTATAGAATATAGGAATTTTCTATAATTTCCTTTTATTTTTTTTTATTTATAAAAGGGAAAACTTCTAAATTCTCTAATTTATAGTATAGTGCACTATAGGGTAGAGGGTGTAAATTAAAAATTCTTTTTTTTATAAAGGGAGAAGGCCTTTATTTATAATTCTTTTCTATTTTATAAAAGAGAAAACTTCTTTTCTTATAATTTTTAAAATATTTAGTTTAAATAAAAATTTATAGTAATATATATAAAATTTAGTGAATTTTTTTAAATACTAAAAGATCTCTTCTAGGCTTATAACCTATTAAAAATTAGGGATTATAAATAGTAGTTTACTTTTAAAGGTAGTAGGCTTAGAAGTAGTAGGTTTACTATTATTTCTATATACCTTATACTTAGCTTTACTAAGATATATATATAGTAGCTATAGTTATTTACTAGCTATAAATCTAAATAGAAGCTTTTATATAACTTATAGTATAGAAAATATACTTTAAATTTTATAATAAAATAGTAAAAATATAATATTTAGTATTAGTTTATAGCTATAGGTAGCTATAAGCTATTTTAATAGTTTATTATAATTAGGGCACTTATAAGGGGGAATTTTCTTTCTTTTCTTATATACTTACTAACTTTATTAATAAATTTAGGTTATAAAAGGGAGCTTATAAGCTACTTTTTATTTTCTATATAATTTATTTATATAGAAAAATAAAAAAATAAACTTATAGCTATATAAATAAGGTGCTAATATATATATTTTCTA
>SRPZ01000479.1:0-14445 GCA_018360255.1 Claviceps maximensis
TTTTTTTTTTTTTTTTTACAAAAAAAAGAAAAGAAAAGAAAAGAAAAAACGACATAGAAAAATGAGCCCAACCCATAAAAAAAAGAAAGGGCAACTCTCCAATATCGGCCACATCCTGGGTCACCCTGGCACCTTGGTAGGTGTCGCCCACCTAAGCTGCATGCTGCCTGATTCATACAGGCCAATCTCTTAGGAACAGCATGCACAATCAGTTCGTATGAAGGAGATGTGTGATCCGAGCAGGAAGAGGAGGGGAGGGGGGTTTACAAAGGCTCTCGAAGGGGCTGTCAGCCCTTTCAGCCCGCATGAACTTTCATTTCCTTTTCTTCAGGGGAGGCGAAATCGGGGCTGGCTGGGTTGGGGCCTTGGGAGGTGTATGAATATATTTATTTGTTTTTCTGTTCATTCTTATTTTTTCTTCTTGAACTTTTCTATTTATGTAGCGGCTGCCTTCCTGACGTCACAGGGACGAGGCGCATGTAATGTGTTCCGTGTTTGTTTTTTCTTAGGGAAAAAGATAAACGACACGCACACCAAGATTTTCCATGAAATAATCAATATTGAACAGCAGAATACCAGCAGTAAGTGATCTACAGTATATTTTACCCTAATGTACAATTGCTATCCATTCTGGTGGCTCCAGCCAGACCGGACCTGAATGAAGTGTAGTGCTCGACTCCCGCCACAACGTCAACAGCATATGTACGTCCCGGTAGGTATGTAATTACCTGGGTATATATATGCATGCATGACCTCAGCCACGATCACGAAAACCACAGCAGAGTGCCCTTCGTAAAGTCTTAACACCTCAGCGAGCGCCTTCCATCTAGTCTTTGTAAGTCCTTCAACTCCTCGCAGGACACGAAGAGAAAAAAATGACGCCCGCTCGGGAATATATCTTTGCCTTGTGGAAACAATATTAAACGCTAGTGTCGGACCTTTCAACGTTGACGGGTATTGAGGCTTGACTGGAAAGAACAAAAGGGGGTGGTCAATTGCATGCATGGGCAAGCTGCGGCACCAAACCAATATCAGCCGGGTGGCTTGGCAGTTTTTGTGTATTTACTATGTATGGAAAGATCAGGGAAGAAGCCTAAGCTTTGAACGTAAGCACGAAAATAAAAAAGAACTTTAAAAATAAAGGGGGGGGGGGGGCATCTAGTTATACTGATATTTATGAAGAGAAACGACTTTTTTTGCGGAGGTCTGATACATCAAATGCAAGATACCTGAGAAGCCAAGAGAAAGAATGAAAAGAAGAGAATACGAAAAAGAAAAAATGGGCGTCGTGTATGCATGTCATGTCAGGTGCTGAGAGGGGGTCGCACAATGACGAACCCAGGCAGGCGAATCGGACCAATTCTTGATGCAGCCATCAACCTGTCAATCAGCAAACGCCAGGTTCACATACTTGGTGCAGACGAAAAGCAGAGGTCGGGATGAGAGCTCTCCGTCTCGTGGTAACTGACGTGTGTGTGTGTGTGTGTGTTTTCGGTCGTGGGCCGATTTCATAATTTTGTACATGGCGTATGTACAGACGTATTTACATCATGTACCTACACATTTGCGTACATACATTATGGAACTCATATGAATACATGGAAGCGCCCGTTGATTTGTCTCATTCTTTCATGTCAGCCACGCATGGAGGGTAGGCAGCGGCACGCGGGAAGGTCACCCTCTCCCGCAATCGTATTGAATATCGAGAAGGACCACGCGAGAACTAGACCAAGGCACTCGTCCGTTGCATCTGCCTGCCCTGCTGGCCGCCTTGGCTGGCCCTTGCAGAACGGCGCTAGCATTCGCATGACGGACGTCAGATGGGCTGGTGATTTGGAGCCTTTTCCGGACCGGCGATGGCTGTTGCTCGGCTGTCGCTTCAGCAGGGACGGTACAGAGCTGAGATTGTGCGGGGGGTGACGGTTCGAGAATGGAAATAGATCTGATGTCGAGGCTCGGATGCACGTGTCAATACGCTTGGGTCTCGGGTTGCTGAAAGTATGAAGGGACGAAAGGGGGGGGATGACCCCGGCTAAGCAGCCACCACCGTGTCATCCAGCGCGGGACATGGCGTATCATGGAACTATATTGCGTCGAGTTTCGATCTCCGCCATTTCATATAGACTTGCCGTGCTCATATCATATCAGATGATGTATAACGTCTCTCCATATAAGTCAGGTTTGAGTTTAAGGTTGCATGCAGTGGCTGCGGTGTGTACAGGATGGAGATGGAGGGGGGTGTGTGCGAGATTGTGCCTAATTGTTCTCATTCTTGGTTTAAAAGAATATTCTTTCTTGTCTACTTGTTCTGATTGATTTAACATCATTCTTTGTCTTTTATTAGAGAAAACAGAATTATCTGTGCTGACACCGCTCGAATGACGCACATGTTCACATGCATGCCAAAGACACACATTCCCCTAGTCCGACTCTCTCGCGCCAGTCTGGAAACGCATGTGCCCATCATGTATGGCCAGTGGGTATTGCATGACTAGGAAGAAAGTCGGAGACAAACTGTTCGTATATATATACATATTATATAAAGTTGCGCGAGACAACAAAAGCCCCTCATTCCACCCCAATGTCCAAAATCGGACCAGTCTCTCTGTCGGGGCTGGATGCTGAGCTGGATGGAGTGGCCGTAGATGAACGAGGCTGCGGGCGATCCTCTCCTGAAAACAATGGCACATGTTGGAAGCACCAGGGGTGTCTCCGTCACGCGCGAGAATCCACCTTGGCAGTCACCAAGTGTCATCAAGACAGTCCATACATCCGTGATTTTTCTTTTCTTTTCTTTTTCAGCAATCTTTTTTCCAGTCCTCGTGAGGCAGATGGATCCGCGGGGCTTGTATGAAATATTGATTTCGCGCCGACCGCGGGCTTCAGCTGCGCCCGACTCGGATCAAATTGGTATCCTGATGCTGAGTCTGTCTCTTTTCTTTTTCTTTTTCTTTTTCTCTTTCTTCTTCTCTTTCTTCTTCTTTCTTACCAGAGGGCGAAGAGGACGCGGGAAAGGCAGGGAACATCCCTAACATCATGCTTCCACACAGAGGAAGAAGCCTTAATACGAATGCGCCATCCACATGCGTGACTCACAGCGACCGTTGATGCCATCTCACAGTGCGCGGATAGTCCAGTCCGAAAATGAAACCATGGATTTCGTGAATGATATGTCGAGAGGGATGAGTATCCCCTTTCGTCAACAGTCTCCAGGACCTTAACTGATTCACATAAAGGACAATTTCGCGAGACAACCCCGCGATGAAGACAAGAGCTCGTGCTGAATAAGAGGTGAAAAAATAAAAAAAAGGATATCATTGTTGTGATTTGCTACTCAGCAAGCTAGTTTAAACCAATACTGTATTCATTATGGTTACGGAGGAGGGGAGAAAAACAATAAGTAGGAAAGGAATCTTGAAAATCGTTAAAAGAACTTGCTCTTGATGCTTCCCATGACCAAGTTACGCTTTTGCTTGCCCATGAATTTGTTCACATCGTCTGCCCAACCTTGACTCTGCTGTTGCAGGTTGTCCATACTGTCTCCCATGATATTCAACTTCTCTGTTCTTTCGTTGACCTGGCGTGATAGGTAGGCACCCCACGATTCTTGACTGCTTCCTGCGGCTGCGGCAACAATTCCCACAGCGCCTCCAGATGCCGCTGCTGCTGCCCGACGTTCTGCTGCATCTGCGTCCATCATTCTCTTGCTGGGTGGCCTATCTGGTCCGCCAACCAGGAGATCCAGGTCCAACGGGGACACATACTGTGTACCGGAGATCCATTGCAGATTCGAAATCGTTGGTCGGGGAGGGCATTCGAGCTTCGGGTTGATCAAGGTGTCTGGCGATTGCTGTAGTGGCTTCCCAGTACCCCAGACATGGATAACTGCTAGCTCGCTCGGACCGGTCCAGGCGAATATGTCGCCGGTCTGGGTGACTATGGCCGACGTACTACGGCTGGGGTCGATCATTGGAAGTGCTGCTTTGCCAATTTCCTTCAGTCCTGGAATAGAAAATGCGCGTGCCGTTCGGTCACCAAAGAGCGCTACTACTGCGAAACCTTGCAGTTCCAGTTCGGCAACAGCCGCCGAATCACAAAGAATATCGTCAAATTCCCTGGAAGCGCCCTTTGAATTGGCTGGTTTGAACACCCGTATTTCTGTTTGTGTCACTGGAGATCTCATGTTAGAAACAACCATCTTTTTTGGCCGAGCAAGCTTGAAAGCTTTCGAGAGGGGAGGAAAAAAAAAAAAAAAAAAAAAAAAAAAAAAAAAAAAAAAAAAAAAAAAAAAAAAAAAAAAAAAAAAAAAAAAAAAAAAAAAAACTTACCAGCAACCACTGCACCGTCGACCTGCTTTCCCTCACGAAGCGATGCCACGACAGACCCGGTTGCAAGAGCTGGCTTGCCGGTGTTGGCTTCAATTGGAGACAAGGAGATGATGATTCCGTCGAAATGAACGACACCGGCAACCTGTGCCGAATATGTCCCGTCCGCGGACGGCAGCAGTTTAAAGGTGATGACTTTCCCCAAATTGGTCCCGACGAAACAGCAAATGCTCGAGTACTTGTCCTCGTCCAACGTCATGACGCCAAACTCAATAACCACCGGCCATTCCTTTTGTGGCTCTTCGTGAGCACCGTGGTGATCTCGCCTGAAGAGGGAAGAACGCTTGTCCTGCCTGGCAAAGTCCGTCATGGGGGCTTGGTAGAAAATCTTGGGCCCTCGCAAATCGATCAGCGTTAAGAAACCAAGCTCTGAGCCGACTGCCACGAAGCCAACATTGGACACCTGTACCGCCGTGATGGGACCCTGCATCATTTCATACAAAACAAACGGTTGGAGGCCTTCTTTGAGGGTTGGTTCTGCTCGCGAGCTGATGTCGGTCAGCCCCTTGGGATTGGGATCCAGTTGTTGCTGCGGTTGGTCTCGTCCATAGAACCTGTTGAGGCCCCATCGAAAGACAATGGCTTCGCCAGTACGGGTTCCAACCACAAATTCGCCCGTGCTGCTAGCCATGCTCATGGTGGTGATGTCGACATCCTCGTAGCGATCGAGCGCGCGGGCGACATCCACTTGCAACTGTAGCCCATTTTCAATCTCGTCCGCATGTCCCGAGTCCCAAATCCGAATGGTGCTGTCTCCATGTGCCGCTTGAATGATTGTTCGCTCCTCGAATCGTTTCCTGGGTCTCGGTCCTTCCGCGCCACCCTTGAGCAACGACTCTCCCTGATCTCTCTTCTCCATCATGCATAGCCATCTGGGCCGCTCCAGGCTAGAAACATTGAGCTTTGTGATGAAAGGATGCACGAAAAATGTGGAAGGGTGTAGCTGGTTGGTCGGACTGATGGGAAATCCTGACGGGAAACTCATGGTGATGAATTCTCCGGAGGACAGGAGGGTAATGACAGCGATTGGGTCCTGAGCGCCAGAGAAGAATGGAGACGACCGAGGGATGAGAAGAAAGTCAACGGCCTGAGAGCCGGCAGGTAGAGATAGGGAGATTGTCCGCTTGCCTCGAAAATAGTCTGCCAATACCTGCCAGGACGACGTCGCATAGGTTGGTGTCAATCCCAACTCGATGAAGGTCAAATTCTTTGAAGCAGAGTCGAGGGGCTCACCCCCGGAAAGTAGTATTCCCGTATCGTCACAATTTTCTTTACAGCACCATGTAATTTTGGTAAAGTGCTCTGAAACGCAGGAGCCAGCCGACTTGAGACCACCTGGTTTCTCCACTCCATGATCTTTCAGAGTCCTTGCCGCAATGACCTTTTGTTCCTTGATATCCCACAGCACCAAGCTGCCGTCCTCGTGCGCCGTAGCGATGAAAGTTCCCGAGGGGTGGTATAGGGCATGCGTCAGTCTGGGTCGTCGTATCGTGTCTAAGCCTGCGCCGCTGCCACCGGGCGCGCCGGCCGGTAGCGCATACTCGAAGAACTGAACTGCTTTGTTCTGCTTGAAGGAGTAGATGACGGCGCCATGTGAGTATCCCAGAAGCAGCTTGCCGACGTCACGAGGATGCAAAGACATGCACACCAGGCTAGCCGCTCGTGAGGATGGATCGCGTTCTCGCCAGAAGTTTGGGAGTCGAAAGACGCGCGACAGCATGTTTCGGTCTAGGTCAAATGCAATAACATCCCCGTTTTGTAAGCCGATGAATGCCCAGTCGAGCACAGGATCAGTCACCAACGAAACGACTTGCCCGGCCACAACCTGAGCAGCGATGCGCGCGCCGGTGTCCAAATCCCAAACACCGAGTTCATTTTTCTTATCGACGGTCACTAATCTGTTGGCGGTAAACTGCAGTATTCGGAAAGAAGTCGCGCGTGGGGGTTCAAGGACTTTCTGCACACGTCGTTGCCCGAAGATGTAGACCTTGCCGGGTCCGAATTGACTCTCGTTGGTGCCGATGGCCAAGAGGGATTGTATTGGATCGTATGCGAAGCAACTGTGGAATGCGACGACTTGAGTTCCTTGCCACTTCTTTGCGACAGGTTTCCAAGAAGAATGCCGAGAGATGCGCGGCAAGAATCAGACGTACCTGACCTGGGAATTGATGCCATAGCGAGCCTGATCGTCGGGAGTGAATAATTCTGGACGAATACTCGCGGACAGATCATGCTGTATGCCTGACTGCTTGCTGCGCAGAAAGCTGGACATGCTGACTACCTAGACCAGTGGATGGCTAGCGCCGGGCGTGAGCATGGCTCTGCCACGAAGGAAGCTCGAGACGTAAGAGACGCGAGGCGTAAGAGACGAGAGACGCGAGACAGATTTGAGGCGTCGAGGAAACGTTGGCGGCGATGGCCGACTGGTACGTTGTCCGGCGAGTGGTTGCGGCGTCGTTCGTGGGCGGGCTGAAGCTTGAAGTTGATGAGGGGATTAGAAGCTCGCCCCCAGCACAGCACCGCGTGTGCCGCATCAGCTTCGATGGCCATGCCCATGGGTCCATGGCCATGGTGGGGGGGCTTTGGGCGGTGCAGACGACCAGCCAGACCCGACACGCACGTCCAGTCTGGCCTGGTGCTGCTCCGAAGCCCTCCCGCGTGGGTTTGCCGTCTGGTGAGATGGCCAAAGACTGAAGATGGACCAGACAGACTGTCAACATGACAGCCCGCCGCTTTGGTCTATCACCCGCAAGTGCTGAGCCAGCCCATCCAAAGCTCTGGCATTGAAGTTGCTGGTGTTTGTTTCCATTCGTACAGGGGCGAAAAAGTCGGCCATGTGCGTGGGCGATTGGCTCCTGGGTCGCATGATCCGGTGCGTACATACATACATGCAGTGGCATTATGTACCTACATGTATGTGTATGCATGCATGCATGCACATACATACATACATACACATGTGCATGTTGAGTCAAGAGCGGCAGCGTCCTTTTGCATGTGCGGCGCCGTCATGAAGCTATTCCCTTCCTCCGGCAGCCAGCCGCGAACCCGCACTTGCACGATGCTGACCAACAACCCCTGCACTCTTCCATGCTACGTACCTGCGGCGCCGTGTTTGACCAGGCTGCCTGCTGCTGCCATGTACGACGGAGCAGTTCAGGCGTCAGCTCCGCTGCAGCCGCCACCCACCCCTGCCGCGGGGCCTTCAGACCTTGCAGCCTGCCAGTCTGGCGCCCGGCCTGGTTTCACTGGTTTCAGCATGGTGCTGCCAGTGCCAGTCAGTGCCAGCGCCAGCGCCTGCCGATGTTCGCCACCCACCGCCACCCACGCCGAACCCACCAGACAGACCACACATGCGCCAGACCAGCCAGACTGGACTGGACTGGACTGGACCTGGAACATTGAACATTGAGCCCACCACAGATGGACGCCCAGACCAGCATGCCCGTCCCGTCGTGTCCAGCCTGGACTCCAGTCTGGACTCACCACATGCACAACCCCACCGCCGCCTCCGCTCGGCCGTGCTGCGCCCCGCAGATGTCACAGCAGTTCAATGTTGGGAATCTCCCTCCAGCAAGTGCAAGTGAACAGCTGGTCCAGGTGGACTGGAGTCACTCACTGTTTTTGCTGTCAGTCCGCCGCCATCAGCCATCGGCTCTTGTTCAGCTTCACCGGTTTGCCATAAGCGCTGCCCTGGTACTAGCCTGCACGTGGCATTAAAACCGGCCGGCCGTGGACCGCGTCCAGAGACCAACCCACCACCACCCCCCCCCCCCCCGGGGGGGGGCCCAACGTGTTTCTTGGAAAACGCACGCCGCCTGGTCACTTGCTTCGACCGATTCGTTCCAGTCTGCATTATACCAGACATTTTTCTCCCTTCCTTAGCAGACACGCGGCTCGACCGTGCGCTTCTCTCCCGACTACTGCGCATTATTCTTTTATGCTTCTGCCTTGAGACTTCACGATCGATCTGCGATAACCCCCATCAACGTCATATATCTGAATTGCCCACGACGGCCCCGACCTGACCGCCTGCCGGACTGTTTGTATCTTCATCGGGCCCAGCATATCGTATCGTCCGCCATGTCGTCATCGACAGTACCTCCCGTCGCTGATGCGCCAGACGAACCCCAGAGCGATGGCTCCAAGTTGCGAACTTTTATTGGTATATTGAAAAAGTGCGTCGTCATCTCACTTTCTCAACGGGCTAAGCTCAACGAAATCTGCTACAGAAGCAGCTTCAGAAAATCCCGTCCAACATCTTCCCTACCTCACAACTTCCTCGCCATCAAATATCGTTCCATAGTACTTCTCCATTCTCTGGTGCTAATGCATGACTTGCGCTGCCAGATTCATTGGCGTATCCGATCTCGCATCCGTCCGATTCTCCCTTCCTTCGCAGCTCCTGGAGCCGACTCCCAATCTCGAATACTGGACGTACCTCGACGCACCCAATGCCTTTGTCGCTATTGGCACGTCCGGCGAGCCGCTCGACCGCATGCTCGAAGTCATTCGTTTCTGGCTAACAAAGGACTTGAAGTATGCAAAGGGCAAGCCCTGCAAGCCCTACAATTCTTGTCTCGGTGAATTCTTCAGGGTACGTTCGTCACACGCACACATGTAGTACATACGTTTATGTTGCCCTTTCAACCTGTTTTGAAAAAAAAAAAAAAAAGCTGCTTTGGTCTGGGAAACAGAAATCTAATGGGGCTATCTCCGTTCTTGCTGACAATGTGCCGACTTCCCCGTGAATAGTGTAACTGGGAGACGGAAGACAACGCACCGAGAATCGATACGGCAGAACTCAATGGCTCAATCGCCTCAGGCTCGGGCTCGGGCTCGGGCTCAGATAAAGGGTCATTACGCAGCATACAAAGACCTTTGAAACTCGAAAGAAATGAGTCAACAACCTCGCTATCCGTGCCCAAGCATGGCACATCGACACCAAACAACAAACAGATTCGAATTTCATATCTCACCGAACAGACGTCTCATCACCCTCCCGTGAGCGCCTTCCACATTGCGTGTCCCGAAAAGGGTTTGACGGCTCGCGGCTTCGATCAGATCACAGCCAAGTTCACTGGCACTTCCGTCAAAGTACTGCCGGGCGAACACAACTTGGGAATTTTCATTTCGTTGGATAAGTTTGGTGGAGAAACTTACCAACTCACGCACCCTGCTGCTCATCTGGGCGGCCTTCTGCGAGGTTCTCTCAGTGTGTCGGTCAGCGAGATGGCCTACATCACATGTCCCGAAACCAAGCTTAAGACCATCCTTCACTACGTCGAGGAGGGATGGCTGGGCCGAAGCACGAACAAAATCGACGGTGTCGTCTTTCGGTATGACCCAGAGAATGACAACATAACCCGGGTTCAAGATGTGCCCGATGAGGATGTGCTCGTTCGTCTCAGCGGGCCCTGGCGAGAAAAGGTTGTCTTTACAATGGGACCCAAACCAGTGGTATGTCACCCACCATTTCAGCCGAGTTTCTTGTTACTTCAAACACGCCGATATCGTGACAAAAAATTTTTAACCTCCATAACAGAAGTCCATTCCACCCGAGCAACAATATACCATAATCGACATTGCTCCCCTTCATGTTGCGTCCAAAATCCTGCCCCCCGAGGACCAACAGCTTCCCAACGAGTCCCTGACCCTCTGGGGGGGCGTCACCAAAGCCATTCACGCCAAGAAATACTCCAAAGCGACCGAAATCAAGATTGAGCTAGAAGAACAGCAGCGCGAGAAAGTCAGACAGCGGGAAAAGAACAACGAAACCTGGCAACCTGTGTTTTTTGAGCACGTCGTCGGCAATGGTGGTAAGCCGGACCTGACAGAAAAGGGAAGACAGGTGTTGGAGCGGGCTCAAAAAAATGAATGGTCTCTGCAAGGTATTTTATAAGAGACAGGAGAGAAAAAAAGAAACTAGACGTATGCTTGCCGGTCATTCTTTCGAACGTATTTTTTTTGTCACCCTTTTGCTTTTAGGTGAGGGATTTTGTTCCGGCGAAGACCGCAAGGGGGCGCAGAATCTACAAGATTATACTCATTTGACAGTTATACACGGAACATTCAATAGGCGTTTTCTTTGGCATATTCCTCGCCTGCTTCTATTCCCTTGGGCATGAGTATGCAGAGCGTGGATTGCGAAGCACAGAGTCACTAGTAATTATCCTTCTGCAGTTGCGATCGCTACCTTTTCAGCTTTCCTTTGCCTCCCGTTTTATTCTTGTTGCGTTTTTTTTATCCACACGTCAGTCTTAGTGTATACCAAGTTGGTATACCCCCCCCCCCCCCCCCCCTTCTGTGATGCCCCGTGGCAGTTATGCTTTCATGGATGCAGGGGTGTGGATTGGAACATAGCGCAGAATGTTGGTGTTGAGCACCTAATTGGATCACGGTAGATGAGATAGACGTTACTTAGAACAGACGGCCTCACGAAACAATACAATGTGTTTATTATAAATTCAAGAAAGGCAGAAGCAAGGAAGAGAAGAGAGAAAAGAAAAGAAAAGAAATGGCTCTAGAAGAAAAAAAATAATCTAAGAAAATGAATTAAAAAGCTACTCTTATAATAAAAGAATGAATAAATAAAACTTAACTAAAAAAAAAAAAAAGAAAAGAAAAAAAAAGCCATGGTTATTCCGCAAAGCACAGGCCCAATGAATTCCCGCTGGACCAGCCGCGAGAACCACCATTACTTTTGCGAATCAAATCAACACCATCGGACAAGAATCCTTGGACAACGCAGGAAAAAAAAGAACGCGTACGCTTCGGAACAGTCATAGATTAACGCTTCACTACAGTGGCACAAGACTCGTCGCCCGATGAAGATTACACATACGTCACTCGGCGAAGAAGGACCCGTCGCGTGAAGACTTTTTTTTTCATATTCATTTATCAACTTCCGATTCGTAATATAGCCTCGTGCAAAGAGGAGGGGAGGAAAATATGGCGGCTGACTAATCTTACAATGTGAGTGAGGTTACATGAGGTTGATTTTTAGTAGTGACATGCTTTAATATACAAGTCCATACTCGTTTTGGAAGAGACGATGATGGTGTGTTCTGGTTCCCTTGGAGGGAACGCGGGGTTCTTTTTTGGTGGAGAGGATTAGAATATACAGCGCGCGGGAAAAGGAGAGGGAGAAACATCCTTTTCGTGCAGACGTGGATATTACCATCAGAATTGCTGCAAGACGAGGAAGAGTAACATATCTTGCCATTTTATTTTATTTCGTCAAGTTCTTTGTTTACGCGGCAACAAAGGTCTTGACATTGTTCAACCAGCGGAGGTACTCCTTCTGCTCCTTGACGTCCACATAATCGGGCACAAAGACAGCCAGAGCCTGGGTGACGCCGCGCTCCTCGAGGAACCTCTCCATCAGAACCTGCAGGTCCTCGTCGAGACTACCAAAGGGGGGTCCGGGGTAGGCATCGGCGCGCTTCTGGGCAGACTCGGGGCTGTCAATCTTGGCCAAATTGGCGTCCTCGTAGAAGAACATGTTCTCGACGATAATGGCGCCGTCCTGAGCGGTGGCGTCAATGTTGAGAGCGCCGGCCGTCTTTCCGGGCTTCTCGACAATGATGGACAGGTTGATGGGCGGGGCGGCCTCGTCGTCGTGCTCCTCTTCTGATTCTTCGGCTTCTTCTTCCTCGGAACGGCTGGAGCCTTGCTTGTTGGAAGACTGCATGTTTTCGTCGAATTCCTCGTCCTCGAGAGCGGCATCCTCGGCGTAGGGGTCGTAGTTGGCAATGTCGGAGATGGAGAAGCTTATGGTGATTCTGCAGCAGGATAGGAGTCAGTCGTCTTCTTTTTCCTTTTTCCTTCTCTATTTCATCTCTTCTTTTTTTTTTTCATCTGCAACAGGCAATTCATAACAGAATAGAACGTTGACAAAATATCCTTTTCGGACGTGACATGTATACTGACTTCTCATTGCCGAATGATCGGACCAGCTTGACGACCTCTTGGCCGGGGACGTCAATCAGCTCAAAGGGGCTGTTTTCCAAAAAGTCCTTGATGCTGGCGGGCTGCTGCTCCTCTGCCTTCATGTCCTGCTCAATCTGGATCTCGCTCTCCAGCTTGGCAGCAAGCTCACAATCGGTCTCACTATCAGCGGCGCGGCGGCCGACGGTTGTTGAGAAGTGGGCGCCGCCTGTGGATGCTTGCAGGGCGCTCATAGCTGATGTCTTGATAAAGGTGCTGCTGGGGCGGGCGACACCAGAGCGCATTGAAGCGGTGGTGAGGCGGGCAGCGGCTCGGGGTGCCGATCGTGCAAAGCTTCGAAGAGAAAGCATTGTGATGTGAAATGTGGTGTGATGTGATGGAGATGCGTGAATTGCGTAGATAAGTTGGGGGTTCAAAGCTGCTAAAGGGCAAAAGGGAATCAAGAATCGAGAGTGTCCGGACGAGAATAAGCTTGGTGAAATTTTCGTCAAGGATTGGGGAGCGCAGGGTCTGTCGGACGCGCGAAAAAGGGGACCAGGGTCGTCTAGTTCTTCGACCGCACGTGATAGCCAGACATGCACGGGGACTTGCAAGACGGTCTTGTCACTTGTGTCAACTTTGGAGTGCGAGCAGCCTACAGGTGTATATACATGTATATACATGCATGACGACATCACAATGCGACAATATGCTGTTTATGGTGGATTCGAACTCGTCAGTCATAGCATGTAAATACATGCCACCTTCCTCTGTAGATAGGTCATCACGACTCGGTCCGCAGTCATAAATACGTGTTCTGTTCATCCAGTGTGCATTTGCAAGAGACAAGAACTCAGCGCTTCTATGTTTAAGTTTCCCACAGACCCAATCAAGTGTTATGTTTTGAACGCCGCAAACGCCTAACGACAAAATCAGTCTACCCCTGCCGCGCCGTCACCTGCATCGCCGAGACTGCAAACCAGTCACCCTCCGCATTCGAAGCGTTGGACGGTCTTGGGTGTTCAATTTCCCTTGGGTCGCATCAAATGTCCCTCCGATTTTCCACGGGTCATCGAGCGCCAGCTCTTTACTTCAACTGAGCAGGCTGTTCACACTGTTGGCCCATTTCATGGTTCTTCTCCCAAGGCACTGCTCGGAATCATCCTGCCGTCGCTCGAATTACTCAAACAGCTTCTTCTGTCTCCGTATCGACCAACAAAGCAGTCGAGCCGACTGATTAACTAATGCCTTTGGAGGGCAATTCGGTAGCGCGCATTTGTCCATTGCTGGATATCTTGACCCATGATATCGTCGACAGATATGCCCATTCACCCTTCCAATTCTTCAACAGTTTTGCATTCTCCGCCGACGTCATGTCCGGTAATACTAGAAGTTGCAATTAGTCACAGATCACTAACAGCAAGTGTTTTGTTTTTTTCTTGAAAAGAAAAGGGGGAGGAAGAAAAGAATGGGGAAAAAAAGGGAAATGGCGCCTACCAAACCCCTTCTCGTACTCGCTCTCCAGAGCCTTCATTTTCAGCTTCAGCATATCTTCCTTTGTGCTGGGAGGACGACCAGATCGACGGGCCTTTTTTACAGCGTCGTATTCTTCATCATATTGATGAATAAATCTTGGCGACTCTTGGGTCAGTGTGGGTTCTTGAACGATAAGTGCTAGGCTGTTCCTCACTTTTGAATCAAGGATTGCACGGTCTCCAGGTCCAGGGCTTCATTGTCCTTCTCGGCCAGCTCTTGTTGGAAGAAGGCAACTCGATCGACTAAAGGCGCATGTGTCGGTCAAACGGTCCTCCAAAGACCAGTTGAAGCCTGCAAGAGGACGCGGTACTTACTGATGGGTTGTTCCTTCTTGCCTCGGGCAGAAGCGAGTTTGCCCAACCTTTGATCGCGAATGGCCGCTTTGTGCAAGCGGAACGAGTTTCTCGACTTGACATGCAAAGCGTTGACCTCACCATTGCGCTTCTTGGCAATCTGCTTGCGCGTCTTTTCTAGGGACGTCGGCATGTTGTGTACTGTGTGTGTGCTGCTGCTGTTGACCGTGGCGGATGGCTGAGGCTTTGGAGTCTGTCGCGATGGCATCGAGGACCCTTGCCCCAGAAAAGTTGCCCAAGCA
>SRPZ01000048.1:0-133262 GCA_018360255.1 Claviceps maximensis
AGGAAGAGGAAGAGGAAGAGGAAGAGGAAGAGGAAGAGGAAGAGGAAGAGGAAGAGGAAGAGGAAGAGGAAGAGGAAGAGGAAGAGGAAGAGGAAGAGGAAGAGGAAGAAGAGGAAGAGCCTAGGCTCTTCGAACCCGAGTTGATGATCGTGTGACTCGAGTTGGCTTTACCGGCGTGCCGTTTTGGGACATTCCAAGTGTTGCCGCGACTCTGGCTGTGCGCTGCTGCTTCTGTGCAGTAGTCGCGGGTTTGGCTGGTTTCGCAATCCCACTAGACTTGATACAGTATGTGGATGTTGTGCGTGCTTTTGGGGGCTTTTCTTCTTGATGTGCCTCGAGTGGTGTTTTCCATCCGACGTTCTTGCCGCCGGTGCTGGGTTTGCCAACAGGCTCGGAGTCGCTAGACTCGTCACAGACTCTCGCTTCTTGGCACCTAGCCAAGACCTGCGATGGATGCTCCGCATTGCCCTTGTTCTTGCGAGTGTTCAAGCGGGTCTGGTGTGACAGATCTTGTTGTTCCGTTCGAGTGGTCGAGTTCAGTCCGGCACGCCCCGAGCCTGGTCGAGGTCGAGAACCGAGTTTGATGGCAGTCGGGATGGAAGACTTGGGCGCAGCGCCAGAGATTGGTTTCTGACTTCGGATTCTAGTGGATCGTCTTTTGCCAGTGCCGTTGCCAGTGGTCATTTCAGCCTCAGCCTCCTGAGCATCAACGTCGTCGGCAGCATGTGCCAAAATTTCGGCATTCAGAGAGGCTTTGTCAGTCTGGCCTTGGTCCGCAAGTCCCAGAAGTTCGATGCCTTTCGATGAATCGTGTCTGCTGAGCTTGACGGACTGACGAGCCCTTTTCAGCACTGGTCCAGGGGCCGAGTTGTTGTCAAATTCAGAGTTTTGTTGAAGGTCACTCTCAGCTTTCCGTTTGATTTTCTGGGGGCTTGGGGTGTTGGAGTTCCTAGCTCCAAGTGGTGTTCGTTTGAGTGGTGGAGCAACAGGCGATCCAGTCTCTGTTGTAGAGAGTCTCTTGCGGCTGGTGCGCTTGATGAAGTCTCGCATGTAATCGCGCCCTGGACTATCATCAAAAGGTTGTGCTTCAAGAACAACCTGCTCTTGTCGAGCCAGATCCTGGTCTATCGTGATGTTGGAAGCCTCGTTATTGGCACCCATGTTCGGTGACGGAGAGCGAGAGGCTTGAATCGATTGGAGGACAGGAGCAAAGGGCAAGAGCAATGCCGGGCTCGAAGCTTTGATGGAGGCTCGGGCTTCGGTCTTCTCTGCAGCGGCAAATTGTGCCTGCGTCAGAGGAGTTGCCGGATTCGACTGAAAAGAAGGTGTGGCGATGCTGAACTGGCTTATGGAAGGAGTCTGCAACAACTGAGATAGGGACAGAGAAGTAGCTGTATTCTCAGAGTCGTGAACCGATGGCGACGCAGTGGGAAAGTCAGACACTACCAGAGTATGGTCTCCCTCTTCCTCCTCCTCAATGTCTGCTGGTTCATGCGGAGCAGCGTGACTGTCCTCATGACCACCGAAGTTGATGCGAGGAGACAAAGACATGGCTGATGGTGTGACGGTAAATTGAGATTCATCTCCAATCTGACTGTTAGGAAAGAGATGAGCAAACTCTGTGGGTAGCTTAAACCGAACAATGAGCCTTCCATTCTCTTCGGTGACCATGACATTAGCTTGGCCATTACAATGATCTTGTGCGATGCCTGCAAGAATATCAACTGCAGAAGAGCTGCGAACAGGCGAGATGGCTGGGGCTCCGAATATATCCTGATGGCGGCGCATATCAATGTTGTGGACGCCCTTGGGAGGAGCAGTCCATTTGCGAAGTGGAGTAACAGCGTCGCCAGAGACCCGACCTGTCATTCTTGCCCAAGAAATTGCAGGTGTGGCCAGGGTGAAGTTTGGTTCTGAAGATGCAACTTGTTCTGGCGTGCGAAGCAAGCCAGCATTCTCAGACTCGGAGTCATCACCACGATAGGAAGGAGTGTGCTCGACCTCAGCAGCTTGTGGTGATGCAGACGTCTTGGCCAAGTCAAAGACGGCATCACCTCGAAAGATGAGAGGATTTGTTGATATGGTCTGTCGACGAGTGGCCTTGTCCTTGTAGCAGTTTCGAATGAGAGGCTCGCTGACGCGTCGACGGGGCTTTTTTGTGGCTTTGCGTCGAGTGGTGTTTTCACTGCTGAACCAGTTTGAAGAGAATTCAAATGAAGGCGTGATAGGTCCAAAGTCGATCTGAGAGGTAACACAAGGCCATTGAGGATGAAAAGATGGAAGCTGTTGTTTTGGTGTTGCAGCTGCCGGGATAGATGCCACAAGTCCTAGCCCTGAAGTGCTCGCAGTGGCCTTGTCAGAAGCCTTGTCAGAAACTTTGTCGGTGGCCTTGTCAGAGACGTCGTCACAGACATTAGAAGAAAAATGACGGTTCATGGCAGATGGTGTAGTAAAAGGACTGTAAAACTTGGTGGGAGACTCGATTTGAAGAGTTTTGCATGCAAAAGAGTCAGCCATGCTCTGATCTACCTGAGTAGTCGAGCAGTCATCATATGAGGGGGCCTGGAAGGTCAAAGTAGGACCAGGTGCGACCGATGGAGTCATCATGTACGGAGATGACATGTTGAGAGGATTGGGAAACATGATGGAGGACGCAGCCTGAGGTGTTTTGCGTGCAGGAGAGACAAGCTCTGCAGAGGAGCAGTCTTCGTATGAAGGCGGCTGAAAGGTTAGCGTTGGGCCGGGAGTGACAGACTGCATTTCCTGAGACGGAGACTTCGAAGGGCTGGGCATAACGCCGCCAGAAGCAGAGGGGGTTGAAGGAGACTTGACAGGAGAAGGTTCGATTGAGGGACTGATAGCAGGAACCAATCTGACGACAGTGTCACTCAATCGTCGAGGAGTTACTTCGAGAGGCTGAGCAGGCTGAGGAGACCGTTTGACTGGGGACTTGGAATCAGGACCTGAAACTCCAGAAGGCAGCACCAGAGAAGCCTCGTCCTTAAGTTCAGGTCTGTCAATGATGTCTGGAAGAAGAGGAGCTCCGTAAAGGCTAATGCGACAGCGTGGACTGCGTCGACCAGTCTTGGCAAAATTGTGAGATATTTCAGCGAAAGACGCAGTCGTGACGTCCATGGGCAAATCTTCAGATTCTGCTGCCTTCAAGATGATGGGGCGGAGAAGGTCGTAGGTTTCAATTCGGTATCCGCCATAGAGTCCATCCTGTTCAATGCAGTAGTCACTGTCGATGCTTCTCTTCATAGGAGCAACACCCCGAGTCTTTTTGAGCGAGCGCAACCTGTAAACTTCCTTTTTGAGAAGATCACGAGGGATTTGCGACATGCCATTGACGACGTCAACTGTAAATAAGAGTTAGTCTCTCATGTGCCACATGCAAACTGACGTGAAAAAAAAACAAGACAGTTCTTACCCTTTGCCGTCAGAAGGATCTGAGCTACTTCAGCAGCAGATTTGGGACCACCAGAAAATTCGTGAGGGGCATCAGAAGCAGTGAATGAGTTCAATTTACGAGATTTTGCACCCGGAAGTTCAAGTCGATCGAGCATTGTCCATAGGGCAGCTTCCTTGGCAGCAGAAACCTGTTTGCACTCGGCTTGAAGAGTGGACTTTTTCACAAACCGGTAATTGGGGAGGAAAATACGTTTCATGATGATACGGGTAGAGTCTGCACCATTTTTGCCGGGGAAGGCTTCGACAGGAACACGATGCCATGCTGGGAGACGACAGATGGGCTTCGGAGCACACAGATGATTGATCCAAGAGCTGCGGTTATTGAGCCAAGTCAGTAAAAGTGAAGGTTTTCTTTCTTTCTTGTTTCAGAGAAAGGTGGAAGACAATCGTGGAGTTCATCATCAGTTCACTTACATGTTCGACTGAGCTTGACCGACGACGAGTTGGGCAGTGTTACCATTGTCAAAAGGGAAGGCAGGATGATCTCGTGCCGGAAAGAAGATGACAAAAGATGCCGGCGGAGCTCTGAAGAAAACGCGTCGCATTGTCAGTGTCAAGACGCTCCGACCACATCTACCCGCCACCTGGTGACAAAATGCTTCAAGTCAATCTGGGAAAGAACTTACTTCATCCTGGCACGAAGCCCAAGTCCCCATGGCTGGGGAGAAGGCGCGTCCATGACGGCAAAGCGTGGTGGCTGCTGGATTTCAGACAATATCTTGAAAATTGGGCAACCGCGTTGACTTTGAGCAGAATGTTCTTGCTGAAATTGTAAAATTCAAATGAGTTGAATACTTGTGCACAGGGCATAGAATTCAGAAAGCGTTTTTGTGTTGATTGTTTGTTTCAAAGCAAAGTGTTTTTTTTGAAAAGAGTTCGTAAAAGCGTAGCTGTTGTATGGAAGAGGAAGAAACAAAATCTAGCCAGGTCTCGCGAAGAACATTGTTTACATGCTCAATCAAACCTGCGAGCCGCGTTACGGCGCGCTAGTCTCGAACAGGTGGGAGTGGGTCGCCGCTATACGCGTCAATGTTGAATTGACAACAACGTCACTGATGGGCCCATACGAATCTACTAGCGTCAGCTGTGAAGCGAGCAAACACTTGGACATGATTCAAGCCTTTGACTTTGCAGATTGAATCGACCCATGGCCATTACAATACAGGACATTTTCTTTATCTTTCGTATAGAACTTTTTATTTTCTTTTTGCATCTCGGCTGTAAACTAAGCTTGGCCGTTTTTGGAGTCGAGGTGCGATTTCCTTCCTTGCGCCCGATTGCGACTTGCGACTTGCGACTTGCGACTGCACAGTACACCCACCTGATAGGTATCCATCCATCCTCGGCTACGCGTCGATGTATGCGCGACGCGACCTGCAGACCAACATGATTATGAGGTAATGCATCCCAGATTGCGCACCCAGAGGATTGGGAAGGTTTTTCTTCAAGAAAATGTCTGGTACTCTGGGTAGATACGTCACAAAGTGATGGAAGTGTCTACACCAGCACAAATGTACAACGCTGTACGAACACAATGTATCCCCACATGGCCCTCGTATGGATGCAGATGCTGAGTCATCTCGCGCCGGTCCGAACAGGCTGGGTGGAGATCCCCGCCCCCTTGCCCCTCCAGCGCTCGCTTCCAAGAGCCTCCATGTGATGTACCCTCAAAGGACCAAACGTCATCATCTCCCGAAGTTCGCTCCGGAGCCACATGCAGACTTTCTGTCTCGATCTCTCTCTTCCCGGTCTTTCTCTCGCATTCGAATACAACACCGCGGACTCCAATCTCTCACTCGCCAGCCCCATTTCACGGGGGTTCTTTTTCTTTTTCTTTTTCCTCCTTCTTGATTTTCCTATCGCAAGGAAGGAGAGAGGGTAGAAATAGAAAAGTAGAAAGAAAAAAAAATATAGAAAAAAAAAAATGAATCGCCTCTTCGGCTCCAAACCCGGAGCCCCCAAGCCCACCCTCACCGGCGCCATCACCAACATCGACACCCGCATCGCCTCCATCGACACCAAACTCAAAGCCCTCAATGGCGAACTCTCCGCCTACCAAGAGAAACTGTCCAAGATGCGCGACGGCCCCGGCAAGCAGGCGCTCAAGCAAAAGGCCCTCAAGGTCTTGCAGCGGCGCAAGGCCTACGAGGCCGAAAAGGATAAACTAGAGGGCCAGGTGTGGAACATGGAGCAGGCGTCGAGCATGCAGGATAATCTGAAGAATGTCATGACGCAGGTGGATGCGATGAAGACGACCAACAAGGAACTCAAGAAGCAGTATGGCAGGATTGATATCGACAAGATTGAGAAACTGCAGGATGAGATGGCCGATTTGATGGACGTGGGGAATGAGATTCAGGATAGCTTGGCGAGGAGTTACGATGTGCCGGAAGAGGTGGATGAGTCGGAGCTTGATGCTGAGTTGGAGGCTTTGGGCATGGAGCAGGAGATGGAGATGGAGATGGGCATGGGGGGTACGGTGCCGGGGTTTTTACATGATGAGGTGGCGCCCGAATTTATTGATGAGCCGCCGCGGTTGGAGAATGAGGTTAAGGAGGCTGCTGGTTAGGGTGTGGTATTGTGAGAAAGAATTATTATTTAGATCTCTTACGCGTTAGTATTGCCAAACTGTCGGTTTGATATCTCTCACGCGTTAGTATTTGCCAAACTGTCGGTTTAGTATCTCTCACACGTTAGTATTTGCCAAACTGTCGGTGTGGTTTCTCTCACGCGTTAGTAGTGCCAAACTGTTGGTTTAGTATCTCTTACGCGGTGGTATCTACCAAACGTCGGTTTAGTATCTCTCAGCGTTGGTATCTACCAAACGTGGGTTTAGTATCTCTCAGAGTTGGTATCTACCAAACTATTGCAGCACGTCCGAGGATCATGATCTATGTACCACAACACATATACATGTTATAAACGTCAACCTGCATGTCCTGCAATATCCATCACTTCCGCTGCATCTCGTTCCTACTTCCAACCGCCTCCCATTGGCTACCCCGGCTCTTTGTTTGTGCTTAGTTCCTCTCCGCTATTAGACTACGCCGCGATGCCCTGTATCCGTGCAACATGCACCACCATATCCTTCCAATGACCGCAAAAATGAAGAAGCAAGAATAACAAACTATAAAAACCGACAAAACTCCCACTCCCGTTGCCTAGAATTTCCGGAACGGCGTGGTGGTCCTGACACGGCACCAATGTAAAATATGCCCCCGCTTGCCTGTCGATATTTAATGATGAGGGCAAATGCCCTCGTGTGTTCAAATCACTTGATAGATCCAGCTAAACAGCGTTGCTCTCTCAGGGTTGATCAGTGGCATCTGCCAACATGCAATGCACTTGCCCTTGTCATCCGCAAGCACTTCGTGGCTTCGTCTACGTCAACTCCTCGCCCTTCAATCCACGGTGGCAAAAAATCCAGCAGTCTCTTCGAGTTCCGCGTCTCCATTGCAAAAGTCCCACCCCACAATGACTGGCGCTTGGCTACAGCACACAATCTTGCGGGCGTCAAACTGGAGCTTGAAAACGCGTGCGGGAGAATTTTCAGCCGAAGCAATGTGCGGATGATGGGATGTTGTGGGTGGTGCCGTATGCCCAGCTGGTAACAGAGCGGGCTGGTCAGACGCTGGTATCGGAGATGGAAGAGAGTCTGGAGGAGGAGGAGCCGGGAACGACGTCCGAGCGTTTGTCATGAACGAATTGGAATTTCCCGGCTGCGCCAGCGTGGTAGATGGTCCGGCTATGATGGGTACGGGTATAGGTGCGACCGCTTCTTGGGTCGACAACAACACGCCTTCGGCAGGACGAGCACCCAAAGAGCCGACACCAGGAGCTCTCGATCCAGCTTGATCGTTAGATGCAGCGACGGAAGATGCGGCAGCTGCGGTGTCATTCGGAACCGTTGACGTCGAACCAGTTGTACGTGATCTTGAGACTCGACCCGTTTGGGCAGACACCAACGATGCGATGACGGCTTGCCTAAGCTGTGCACGTTCTACAGGTGAAGGTTTCATCTCGATCACAGACTGCAAGTAGCCATGATGGCTGAGTATGGCTGGGAAGGACGCCAACGCTTGTTCGAGCGCCTGTGGCCCTGAATGTACGACCTGGTCAATGAGACGCGTCCATGTACTACTGCTAGAGGCTGGATTACCTCCGTATGGATCGGCAATCATCTGACCACCAGCGCCTGTAGTTCTGTGATTTCTATTATTTCGCGAGTGGGATGGACTGGCATTCGAATGCCTTCCGGGAGGGTGCAGAGGTATATTAGCCTGAGGCTGTCCTGAGAATGGCTGCAGCACGAGTGGCTGTGGTACTGACTGCGCCATATGTCTCTGAGCTGCCGCTGCCGCTTCCTCCTGGCGTAGGTGATGGGCAGGTTTCCAGACCCCTTCTTTGTCCCTTCTCCAAATAATGATAGTCTGATCGTAGGAGCCAGAAACGATGCGACCATATTTCCGTCCGCCACCACCGCCAGGTGGCACCTTGGCCCCGAATGCCTGCACGTCGACTGGTCTGGAGCTTCCGGCGTTCACTCTTCTAGCCCGTCGATTCCTTCTTTCACCATCATGAGAGATCTCGCCAGCTTCAACAGCCCTCATGTATTCGGCGTCCACAGTCTTGGCTTCCGCTTCATCCTCAACGCTGCTGTAAGGCAGATCACCGAATCCCGCTTGCACAGTTCTGACCAAATGGGCGTGTCCGCGAAGTTGTGCAACCTTCAGGCCGGTTGGTGCGTCAAAAATGCACACTTCGTAGTCGCTGCTACCGCTGACAATTCGTCGCCCATCAAATTCAACGCATGCAATGCCTTTGTCATGGGCAGGTATGGTCTGAGTGCAGACCTGGTCAGGCCAGTCCCAGACCTTGATGTGCCGGTCTCCGGAAACAGACACAATGGTTCGGTCCATGACCTGAATGGCGTTCACAGCGGCACCATGTCCTTCGAGCCGCCCGATCATAGTATACGGTTCCTTGATGGGCAGCTCCTGGGCAAGGTCGGGTTCATAACCATAACGCTTGACTGTCTTGGCGACACGATCAACCGCCATATCGCTCGTGGTGTATCCAGGCTCTCCGAACCGAAGGGGCCGGCGATTGAAGATTTTGATCGTCTTGTCTTTCGACGAAGTGACCAGAATGCGTTTGTCGAAGCGCACGTTGAGAACAGACTCGCGGTGGGCCTTGGTAATGGTCTGAAGCAATTCACCTGTCGAGAATTTCCATATAAAGACATTGGAATCGCTACTTCCTGACACGATAAGGTCCTCTTCTGGGCTGGCATCAAACTGCAGGCACAAAACTGAACCGCTATGGCCAGCTAAAGGCGGCCGCACTAAGCGCCGCGTGCGAAGATTCCAGATGCGCATCGTCTGATCCCTACTGCCGCTCACCAGATAATGGGCGTCAAATTGCAGTGTGTAGACGCATTCTTGATGACCTTCCTCGGGGTGGTGCGGGTGTGGAAGCTGAAATGTCGTATATTTTCCTAGTTCCCAATTTGATTCTAGTCGGCGTCGCATGTTGTAGAGATATTTCCAGTTTATGCGATATCGTGTGTTGTTCACATCCCAGGCCCACAGAGTTGATGTCATCGAAGCGTTTTGGTTTCCTGTTGGTAGTGTAAGAGGCAAGGAAGGCTCCGGTGTGCCACCAGGCTCCTTGCGCTTGACTCGCACTACGTTCGTTGAACCGGAATCGATGCTTCTATCCACATTCTTCCCTTTTGCCAAGGACGAATTCGAACCAAAACTCATGTCCGTGGTGGTATTGTTGCCAGTAGGGGCCGCGGGGGCAGCATTAAATGAGTAGGACGGTCCTGGACATCCAAAAATGCTGCTCACACTCATACTTGCACCATCCGGCGGGTCGCTTGGTCTTCGATCAGCGTCTGCCATTTCTAAATCCCCATCATCAACTCTTGTAGCGCGACTTTGGTTGACTTGACCATCAGCAGTGGGGAGTCTATTCAAGCTGGAAAGTTTCGAACCAGCATTGATCTTGGTCTCGGCCGCCTGGATTTCGCCAATGACGGCCTTCCATCCCTCGAGATAATATAGTCTTTCCCACAGTTTCCGATCCAGCGCCAGTTCATACCACGACCGGCAAGTCTGGGCTACACCAACCAAGGATACAGGATCTAAGTAGCCGAGAACTTTGAGGCAAATCTCGGCAGGTAAGTACCGGACAAAGTCGATATACAATCGAGGATTCAGTCGTTGTACTATCTCGGCGATGGCGGACGTGGGCAGGTCATCGAGAAGAGTCAAGGTTAATTCTGATAGGGGGAAAAAATAAGTCAGTTTTGAAAAATATCATTCCAATCGAGTTGCAGTGTACTTGTTTCTGAATGGATTCTATGTGTCGTCATCGTTGCGCTCACCCTTCTTGATGGTTAAGGGTAAAATCGAAGCATTTCTCATCAGCCACGACGACAGGTCGGCGGGTGATCGCAAAGTCGCCAAACTGGCGGCAAGGCCGTGATGTGCTGGAGTATTCAAGGGATCCTCCGAGTAGCCCTCGTCCGGCTGCTGGGCCGGAGAAAAGGTATCCATAGCGGCAAGTTGGTCGTCTTTCGTCATGAGGAAAGTGCGTCGAATGCAATGACGAGGCAGCCACGGTCAAAGCGTGAACTTTTGCGTGTCGCGGAGAAAAGGCGGCGCATGCAGCAAGTAAAGCAACGGTTGGCAAGCTCGATGGATTGGAGGAAATGTTCTTTTGACGATGGCGAGGATACTTTCGTATCGTCCAGGTCGAGCCTGGTTTCGCGAGCAGACAAAGCTTCAGCCCTGCCGAGTCACGCAAAACACGATCGTCACTCGGGATGTCACGCCGCAGCACATGAAGAATGCCTGTCGGCTGTCAACCGAGCATCTAGGCGAGCGAAGCGACACACTGGACTGGTGGGTCGATGTCCTCAATCGAGGCAGGCTTGGTGGTGGTGGTGTTGCATCGACGGTCTCTGGCGTTGTTGTGTGATGCTGTACTTTGTCGTTTTCAAGGCTACCAGACCAAACATGCAACTTGGGATGATTACGGAGATGACTCGGTCTAAACAGGCAAACGCCGGGCTGATCAGGCGAAGAAGCAAGGGAGGGAGGGATCTGTCTGCTTGATGAATGGGCAGGAGGAGCACAGGGAGACTGGGGCGGCACTGGGGCGGCACTAGAGCACTGGAGTTTAGGGTGCAGCGCCCAGGCGCCAGTAGACGGGCGAACTGGCTACCCGTAAACCTCCTTGGAGGTTAGGGGAACACTAAGGAGGTCTACGGGTAGGCCGCGCAACGAGCAGCACCAGTAGCTGGGTGCTGGGTGCTGGGTGTGGAGAGAGAGCCCGGGGGAGGAGGGGACACGAGGGGGGGGACACAAGGCGACACGAGGAGAGGGAGCAGACCAGACCAGATGGACGGACGGACGGACGGACGCAGGCCAGCCGCGTCAAGAAAAAGGAACATTGCACGGTCTGGTGGCAACCGACTTGGCTGGCTCGCCACGCGGAGTTGCGCACCACCTCAGCCAGCGTGGCTAGTTCACCTCGTTTAACTAACTACCGGCCGTTGACGCTCGCAATATCTGGTCCAGCCCGACACGGGCTGGCTGGCAGTCAGTGACGCAGCCAGCCGCCAGTGCAAGGCTGGCCGGGGCGTCGACGTGGCCCGTGTGCGCGTGTGCGCGTCTGGCTCAATGAATTCCCAGGCACCACAGCAGACCCGATCCGATGTTCAGTGTTGACATCAACGCCGGCCTACCCAACCCTGACATCAGCAGCGACAGCCGGCAGCAGGACAGGTGCTGGAGACCACTGCCAGCACCACCCCGCCGGGCCACCCACCAGGCCACCCACCAGGCCAGGCCAGACCGCGGCCCGTCAGCATGACCTGCAGGCTGGCTCCATCAATGTCTCCATGTCGGGGGGACTGAAGCCTAAATTGTCCAGTCGTCCATCCGTCTGTCTGCTGGTCCTGGTCCAGCTCACTGTGCTGGCTCCATATCCGATCCTCCCATTGATCGGCGTCTTTGTCGATAAAATCAATCGAACCATTCAAAGGCCCATATGCCATCATCGACCGCAAACGAGCCAACGTTCGCTGCCTCCGGGCCAACATGATGCGCCATCTTTCACGCTCGTTTTCTACGCGACTGCTCGTATCTTCTGAAATATGGCAATGACGCCATGTCCACATAACGTAATGGGAAGAAAACACACACACATCATTCGCAACATCACATCTCCAATCAACTCCAAGCCTCAGGCGACGAAGTATCAACAGGTATGGCATTGATAAAAACGCGCAAGCCAGCGTATTGTGAGAGTGATGGGACTCTCGAAGACGCAAACATATTGACATGTCGCTTGGCTTGTCTCGCGGCCCTCTTCATTACTCGTGCAAAGCGATATGGTCGTTTGTTGGCGCAGAGTCGTCATAGGTGGTTGGTCCCGTGTCTGCGTGAGGCGATTCAAGCCATCAATAGTATGACGGCAGCATGTCAACAACCCAGTCGACATGTTACTCTGTTTCCGCAAAGGGAAACCCAAGCGATGCCATGTCCTACCTACTCAGCGCATCCATCCGCAGTATCCTGGGCCTGGGAAGTGGCCTGGTGCTGGTCGAAAGGGGTTTGTAGATGGGGCAGATGGGGTTGACGGCGCCGTGCAAGCATCAGACGGGATTGAAGTTGATGAAGCTGATGAAGTTGATTTGACGGCCTGGCATGGCATGGCAAAGCAGGGGGCTCTCGCCGAACGAGTAAGCAGCGTGCACTGTCCTGCACCTGCACGGTGAGCCGCCGTGAATGAGCGAGCAGCGAACATGGACGGGTGGAGAGTCAGCTGACCCCGACGGTATGCAAGCCAGACAACACACCATTCGGGTCTGGTCCCATGGCGCGAAGGAAGGCGACGACTCGGCCAAGAAGCATCGACCATACATACTCTTTTTCGTTGGCCTGGCTTGCCGTTTTCACAGCAAGGAGCGCAACATCCCGTCGATACGGGCAAATGTTCGTTCTGGACAGACTAATAATAAGCGCTGCAGATAAAAGCCGACCTCGATCCGGGTGCTGTTCCGTCGCGCGTTGGCCCGTCATATTTGTGTGCGTGCACACATACAGGAGTCTATACATACAGTGTACATACTTGCATGTAGGTACATACAAGTATGTACGTGCATGCACACGTCATCAGTAATCAGTTCTGCTACCTTTATGCTCCGCAAAGTCTGAAGCGTCGTCCAGCAGGCACATAACGCTGAGTCGTGAGAAACACGCCACGCGTCCACCAAACAGAACTTGGCTGCCCATCTGCTCCTTTCATGAAAACATTGCTTTGTCCTGTTCGTGAGCCAGTCCCTTCATCGAGGCTTGCCCCCTCCCCTCCGCTTGGACTGTACGTGGTGTCTCGGTCATTTCTGTAATGATCGGATGTCGTCGCGAACATCGCCAATGATCTGACGAGCCAGTGCGGTAACCCAGCCATTGAGATCAATCGGAACGGCCGACGGGCGGCGGAGGAGCGGCGGCGGCGGCAGCGCGTTACCGGCCGCACCCGCGCGAACTGGTGCCTATTGTGAGATTGACTTTGGGATCGATACCTTGGGAGCAATTTTGGCAAATGGGCGAAACCCAGGCCTCGACAACGGGAGCTTTTGAGCGCCAGGCGATTTGGAGTGGTGGTCTAGGACAGACTACCCAATTTTTTTTTTGGCTTGGTTGAAACGGGAACAGTTGCAATGCGATGACGACTCGTTCTTGTACCTTGCGTCGCGTCATGAGCAGATGAGACGAGCCTAACTTGTTTTTTTTTTTTTTAAAAAAAAAAAAAAATAACAAGAGAGGGGAGAGGGTCTCTCGACAAGGGCCGATGTCAGCGATACACAGCCGTGACTGTCCACGTTCACATAAGCATCCCTTCGGAAGAGAATCCAAGATGGCATGGCGTGTTCTGGCATTGGAGCTGAGGTGCGTCTGTAGATTTGCAAATAGTACATGTGTGGTGTGTCTACGCATGCGCAGAAGGAGTTAAAGGGACTCAAAGATCCGTCTGTCCCCTCCATCATCTTTGATGGGAAAGGAAGCCGAGGGCTTGGAAGTGACCCGCCAGTGTTGGCCGCATCATCCAGGCTCGTCCAAGAACGCGTTCTCCCCGTCAGGTCAAGGGGGTGATGCCGCGAACAAAAAGGGTCGGAGGGGGTCAAACGGAGGCTGGTGTGGCGCAACATTGAACGCTCCAGGTCCCGTGGTACAACAGCGCAACCGGGTCCATCTTGGTCGAACCAGATCCAACGATTGGTGCAGCTAGAAGGACGACGTTGAACATTGAAGCTTCTCAATGTTCTTTTGGCGCGAAGTAGGCGCAACGTCCCCCAGCCACGGCGGCGGGCTGCATGTGCTGTCAGGTCAGGCATCCTGTGTGGTATCGCCGCAGGCAGGCTGGCGGCAGATTCCTGGGCAGTATGGTATACCCACTTTGTCTGGTCCCTGATGTCTGGTGTGGCGTGGTGGTGTGGTGTGGTGCGATATGATGTGATGTGATGTGATGTGGTGTGGTGTGGTGTGGTGTGGTGCGGTGCGGTCTGGTCTGGTCTGGTCTGGTCTCTTCAGTGGGAGACGACTGCCAGACTTGTTGAGCCTCGAGTCGCTTCAATGTTCAATGCCTCGTCTGGCAGACGGTCTGGATGACTCTGACAAGCCCGTTCATCCCAAGAGGCTGAGCCTGCCAAGGGCCGTCATGCCTCCGTGAGCATCGTTTATAGCCGACCGCATGCACACTTGCCGTGGCTCCGTGCTTCTGTGATTTGTTGGTTTGCCAATGCATGAATGTCGTCGAGTCTGGTGTCTGCTGTGCTGAAGTCCCGGGGGAGGGCAGGACCACAGCACAAGCTCGGAACAAAAAAAAATCAATTAGCCACGGCAGCAAACAACTCCTTCATGCAGGCCCAGGATGTTCGTGGTTTGGCCCCCATTGAGCTGTGACCCATGTCCTTGCCCATGCCCATCCCGATGCTTGCCTGATGGGTGTGCATTGTGGACATGTTTCTATGATGTGTTCCGAAAGAACCCAAAATGTCAGCCACTTGGCTGTCTATCCGCCGGCCGTCGTGCGCTGTTGGTTTTTATGCTTCAAAGGGCCCATTGCTCCTTCGGGGGAAAGCCCCCTTTACCCCCCTCGCCTGCCCTCGCCTCTCATCGCGTTCCCCCCTCCGTTGCCCTCCGTTCCCGTCGTGCTGCCTTGCTCCAGATGCTGAATATTGAACGTACATACATTGTATGTATGTATGTACGCGAGTCAAGATCCGACAACCTTGTATCGAGATGTCGGGTGCTTGGCATCTCGTCGACTTTGCAAAGATTGTCAAGCTTGTCGAGGCAGTCGCAAGTTGATGTTTTTGAGCTGTCCTGCCTTCCCTTCCTGCCTGCAACGTCTCGCCTATCCCGCCTGGGCCTGCTTGTATGACTGGACATTGTGCTGGATTCTCCTTGCATGTTTCTTGCGTGGCCTACTATTTTACTGCTTGAACTTGCGTTGGCTTCCAGCGGAGCAGTGTAATACTTTTTTTTTTCTTCCAAGTACTGCAGTACCTAAGCATGTAAACCACGCGACTTGCTACCTACAGGTACTTGCACGCACGCAGACGTGATGGTTGGACAGCCGTTGCTGGGAAGAAGACGGCTTTGATGATACAAGCCGAATGTGTCAACTGCTCCCCAAAACCAGCCCCACGGAAGGGTTAGTGGTCCAACGGTCATCCCAGTCACGCCAGACTCTGCTCCGTGCTTGTCCTGGGGTGGTGCTTGGGTGCTTGTCTGTACACACCTGAGGTATGTACATATGTACAGCCTAAGTAGGTACTTAGGCGGCTCTGCAAAGCCCTACTAAGAATATACTTCTTTGTGTACCTTCCACTCACTGCTTACTCTGTCCAGACGTTACCATCAGTCTGCACATGCGGGATCCTTCCTACAGCAGCCTTGAGCTTCTTGCCCTTATTGCTCTTCAGCTGCCTTCCACCTTCCGCCGTCCGCGCTCGAATGGCCCTGCCAGCAGCCCGGCGACTCACTCGAGCGAATTGACCAGACCAGATTGACGGTACATGCTCCCGGATCCAGCTCGCCAGCTCCTCGCCAGCCCGCCAGCCCTGCTCGCACGCCCCGTCCCCGTGTCAATGCCACCGACCCACGAGGTCCCACTTCTTTTCGGCCTACCGCCACCATCCACCACCATCCCACCACCAGTCACCACCATCCATCACCCTGGGAGGCGCTACGAGAAGAAAGAGCCAGCCTCGACCGACCCTCGACCGACGCTTGACACCCTTGACCACGCTTGACTGCCATCGCCGGTCTGGTCATTGAACCAACCCCCGATCCTTCGAGCTAGCCGCACTGTTCTCCCAGCCAGTCTCCTCGAGTCTTGCTCGTGCCGCCTGGACGGATTCAACGGTGCTGAGCTGACCCCCATACGCCGCCCGCCGTCGCCGCCTGCAGTTCACTCAGCTCGCCGTTCCATGTCGAATTGACGTCTGGTCGACAAATCGCCTGCTTTCCGCACGACAACCTGTGGCCTAACTGACCTGCCCCCATCTGTCTCGTCTGTCTCCATCCGTCTCCCTTCGTCACGTATCTGCTTGCCGTGACGGGCTTTGTTTGTGTATTTGATTTTCGTTCCGACAGCGTAAGCCAAAGATACCCAGATAGGCAGTGGGCGACGACGACTCTCTTTCTCCTCAATTTCCATCTTCCTGTCCTCGTGCTGCGGCCTGGGCACCCCAAAAGCCACTCGCTCAATTCGTCATCGTCTCGCAGTTTACCCCGATCACAAGCGACAGGCGGGCAACCCGACGACTTGTCCTTCCAAGACATTTAGCCCCGAGTTTCTTCCCAGCATCGACAGAGCCGGCTCACTTGACCATTGTTTTCTCGAATGACGCGACTCTGGCTGCTCGTCTGAGACCGTCCCAAGCCAGAAGGGAGGGCTCTCGCAAAGCTCCCACAAGTCAACGAAACGACAACCTGCTTCTTATCGCCCGCATTCCGCCCGCCATTGCGCCCCTACCCATACAACAACGAGCAAAAAGAAGAAACGGTTTTGGTCCTTCACTGTCGGGTCACTGACGACGTTCTCTTTCTCCCCTGGTGGGACCGTTGCATTCCCCTTTCACCGCATGGCCTGAAGTTGACATGGCCCATGCTCCTCTCCTTCGAAATACTACCGCTCCGGTCTTTGAGTCCAACCAGAGCGGCTTCAAAAGCATATTCCAGACAAAACCGATGAGCAGTGCGCCTCGCGGCAGTCAGCTGTCCGGCTCGACTGCGTATGCTAGCTCATCCACGTCTCTGAGTACGCTCGCTAGCGCAGCAATGATCGTGCCGGGTCAAAGTGGTGGACCTGTCATGGCCACGACTAATATCATCAACCAGAAAGCCGATGCTTCACGGTCACTCTATCAGATCTGCCTTTCCCTCGGGCAACGGCTGAGCCAAGTGCCTGATTTTGCCCCATATCTCGAGCAGCTCGATACTTCTGACCCGGTTGATCCGTTATGGAACCTCCTTCGGACTGGATATCCCCTGCTCACCATATACAACTCGCTGCAGCCGACAGAACCTCTGAAAGTGGATGAGCCAAATGCGACCGAAGCAAAGAAATCCAAAATCGCCATTTTCAAATTTGTGCAGGCATGCATGAAGGAGCTGCAAGTGCCCCCGGCTCAGAGCTTCGTCATCACGGACTTGATGGGAAACGACACCACTGGTTTCGTCAAAGTAACCCAGGTTGTAAATTATGTACTCGACTTGGCAGAAAAGCGCGGTCTACTGCTTCAACTACAGCCATATCCCGAGGAAGAGCCTGTGGCCACAACGGGCAGCGCGCAAATGAGTTACCGAGATCATATTGTAAAGGAGCTAGTCGATACTGAACGGAAGTATGTACAAGATCTGGAAAACCTGCACGATTTGAAAAAGACTCTGGAGGAGAAGAATCTCCCAGGAGATGTGGTGCACCAAATCTTTTTAAACATCAACGCAATTCTCGATTTCCAACGACGGTTTCTCATCCGAGTCGAAACGACAAACTCGATGCCAAAGGCCATACAAAGATGGGGCGCGCCTTTTTGTTTCTACGAAGATGCATTCGATATATATCAACCCTTCATTGCAAACCAGCGCAAAGCCGCTTCTATTGCGAACATGGTGTTTGATAAGATTCAACAATCCGGTCACCCCGTTGCAACGGACTTCAACACGTTGGATGGCTTCTTATTAAAGCCGATGCAACGATTAGTCAAATACCCCCTCCTACTGAAAGACTTGGCTAAAAAGTCTGATGACCCAGACATTAAGGACGACCTCTGTACTGGATGCGAAGCCGCTGAACGAGTCTTGCAGAAGGCCAACGAAGCTGTAAACCGCGACCTTCTTGATGAGACTCTGAACGAACTGATCACGCGGGTCGATGATTGGAAGGCCCTCAAGGTGGAGTCCTTTGGCAAACTGCTGTTGCATGGCCCATACGTCGTCATCAATGCAAAGAGTGATCAGGAAAAAGAAGTGAGCTCATCCCAAATTTCGACTCTGGGGTTTCGCGTTCTCTCGGACTCAGTCTAAGTCTCTTACAACTGTACGATTACTAACTTTTTTTTTTCATTTCAGTACGAAATCTATCTCTTCGAGGGCATTTTGCTCTGCTGCAAGGAAGCCTCGGGCAAGAAAGACAAAACACGATCAACAGGCTCGAAAATCAGGAACAAAAATGCTAAGCTCCAACTTAAGGGTAGAATATTCATGACTAATGTGACTGATATCGTGTCCCTATCAAAACCTGGTAAGATCTTGTCCTTTTCTATTGCCGGGGCTGAGTTTTCGATTTCCACAAGCGGCTCCTAACAAACTGAGCAGGCTCTCACAGCGTTCAAATTTGGTGGAGAGGCGATCCTGGTGTCGAAAATTTTACGATCAAGTTCCTTAACGAGGAGATGATGAAGAAATGGGCTGCTGGATTAGAGGCACAGCGCAAAGAAAATGCCCCAAGATATTCTCAAGGCCAAGACTCAATCACCAATGACTTTGCCTGGACACGAGATCATGCGGGTGGACTGGAGAATCCCTACTTGCAGCAAGATGACGACGACGAAGACTATGGGCCGAGCTCAGCTTCATCTCAATTCTCGATGCCCCGAACCTCTTCAAACGGCAGTCTGCGGCAAAGATCCGCAACAGGAGACAGCACGCAGTCGCTCGCCGGCATCGCTCGGGCACCACCTCCACGATTTCCTGTGCCATTACCTGCTGCGTCCCTTAGTCTACAAACACAAAGCGGAGGAGGAGCTCAATCCCCTGGCTCCCGAGTTGGGGACAGCTACTTTTCGCCAGTTCCCGAATCTCCAGCTTCTTCGAGGACGAGTACCACGAGTGGCATTTTCCCCGGTCCCGCCCATCAATTTTCTACGAAGGCGGGAATGCCACAATCTGTTTGGGATGATCCTCGATATGCTCCTGGCGCTATGCCTCGAGCACCATCTCGGGACGGACCCTCACCGAATCCTCCTAGCATGACCGGTAGTAGGAATCCTCGTGGACCCTCACTGCCGGTCATGGCCACTCACAGTCAAAACGCTTCTCAGCAGCAGCAGAGAAGTCGATCGTATAGCACGCCAGATGCCAATGTAGCCGGCATTTCTCGACACCGCCACCCCAGTCAAAGCAACGTCCCGGCCGTTCCGGGCATACCCCAACATTTGCATCATGCACACGACAGCAACATTCCTCGCTCTCAAACCGGATCCCCCCGCAACGATCTCCCCATTCGGACCAGCACACAAAGCCCAGGAGCTCAGCGCGAACGCATGCACCAACATTCTGGCAGCCTGGGAGGCACCCTGTCCCATTATCCCGCGCAGACGATTTACTCGCGTGGGAACACTCCAGGACCACCGCCTGGTGGTAACTCGCTTCGGGTCGACTCTGCAGCCGCGAACTCTCGTGCTGTATCTCCTGCCATGGGAACCGGCAGCAGCGTCATCGCAACAACCAATCCTCTGGCAAGTCCGGATCTGCCTATGCCGACTCAGCTCAAAGTTCGGGTGAACTGCGACAGTGGGAACTATGTCACACTTGTCGTAGCCTTCAACATTACTTACCAGTCTCTCATTGATCGAATCGATGCCAAGCTTGCGCGGTTCATGCCAAGCAGCATTGGAAAAGGTCTGCTAAAGTTGCGTTATCGTGACGAGGATGGGGATTTTGTCACCATTCAGAGCGATGATGACATTCAAATGGCATTCATGGAATGGCTAGAGGGCGTCCGAAACATGTACTCCGGAGGTGTTGGGGAGATAGAACTCTTTTGTGTCGGCGACGGCCAGTAAATTACGTGTATACCATGACCATCATCATCATCACCACCACCACTACCACTACCACCACTACTACCACCACCACTACCAACTGCCTACGCAACCTTTTCCTTTTGGGCGACGATTGAACTTGTTTGGAGCGTTTGATCAGCGCCATCCTGCATGCCCGCTATACTACCTGCGACTTGACAATACCCTACTTATGCCCTCCTGTTGTTTTCTTGTTTGCTTTTGTTTTTCTTCGTTTCTTTTCGCCCTGCGGGAACGATTATCACAAATGAGCCCATTATTGGGTCTCCTCATTTTGGTTTCCTACATCAACTATCACCATATAGACACGACATTGTAGCGACCTGCATTTCTTCAAGAGCCTCACACTGACTGGGAGTTCGCTTGTCATATCCGACGTCGATTTGTACTCTTGATTGAAGCACTCACGTCGCACCACATGGTTTTTGCTTTCTTGTTTCCTCTTTCACGCGATCGAGAGCAATCAAGCCATGGTCTCTTCTTTCGCCTTCTGCGATGGATCAAAAAGGTATGGGGTCTAGGCAACAGGGTTTATGCTCAGACAAGCGATACCAAGAACAGGCTCAACCGCGTCAACAGGTCTGGTCACATCTATTTTTCTCATTTCGGCAAATTGTTCTCTCTTTTCTTTTTCTTTTTCCTTTTCTCTTGTCTTCTTTTTTCATTTCTTATCTCTTGTAACCAACATCATATGGTGGCGCTTTAGGAAGGTCCGCCAAGCCCGGGATATGGAGGCTGGCATTTTTTTTTATGTTTCACTCTCTTTGTATCCCCTTTTTTGTGTGGGAAGTATAAAGCTGGACACTCTTTTCTCAGCAATGTCGTTTTTTCTTTGTTTTCCTTCAACCATTTCATATGTCAGAGACCTTTGTGCAGACGGACTTTGGATTTTTTGTATTGGCTGCAAAGCCGAATAGACGGCGATGAGCAAGCAAGAAGCAAATCCTCTTTTGAGTGGTACCGCGAGGCCGGCAGGATTAGTTGAGCGAATGATGGGAAGACTTTTGACCTGATTTTAATTGTTGTGATGTGCATTTTGCGTGTGGACGTTGATTGGAGCGAAATTTTGTGCGTAATCCAATGCCGCCGTTTGAGGCCCTCATGTCAATGAAATGTGACGACACATAGCCCCAGATGTCTAAATTCAGGTAATGTACAAGTGACCTTGGCATACTCTCCCAACATGCGTGGATCACGTAGATCCATGGCCTCATTGTTCCGTCTTGCATCAACTCTACATCAGCTACAATAGAACAAAAGTCGTAGCAAAGTCCCTAATATAATACATTGGATCCAAGAAGACACAAAAAAAAGACCAGAAAAAAAATAACAATAAAAAAAATAAAATAAAAAAGTCTAAAAAAATCCCCACGCCACAAATCAAGCGCCTAAAATGATTCCGTCTACATCTCTTTTTTCCCCTCCACAACCCGGCCCTTCGTTATTGGACTCAAACCGGCCCAACAGCCCGTGGATTCCTCCCTTTTTTTTTCATCCCTTTCCTTGTCATGCGCAATGCCCCCGAAATAGCTGCGGCCGGCAGGTATCGAATAGTGTTACAATTGCCTCGCGCGCATCGTCTGCTCGTCGACGCAAAAAGACGGCCTCCCCCCTTCCCCCGAGGAAAAACAAAGGAGTTCTGCCGGCTTTGCTTTATTTCTGCTTCCTCGGACTCAGTATATGTTTCTGCATGCGGGAGAGATGGTAATTAATCGTGCTGGCGGGCGCGGGAGGCGGGGCGGGCTGGTCCATGCATCGCCGTAGTTGGGTTTCGATGGCGGCGCAGCCGGATGCGTTGTAGCCGGCTGAGGCCCAGCATGCTGGTTGGGAGGGGGGGGGGGACTGATTAGCTACAAAGTGTAGTGTGGAAATGCATACAAGTGTGTGTGCATAAGACCATGTAGAAACGTCGGGAACAAGACATATAACACTACTTGTAAAAAAAACCATGAAGGACGGAACAAGGGTGGGAAGAAGATACAGGACAGGAGGCGGGAAAAAAGAAAACGAATCGTCTTGTGACAAAGTTGACGGCTCATTTTTCTCCTCTTCTTCCTGTTCTTCCTTGCCAAGCAGGGACATCTTACCTAGCACGCTGGACATGATGGCTATACATGGATTCTCGGGCTGCCGCTTCGGATTGTGCACGCGGAGGGTCTTGAGCGGCGGAAGACGAATGGGCTTGTGGCCGCCGGACATTGTGGTCGTTTTTTGAAAATAACGAGGGCAGGTGTAGGAGCCGTCGAAGCGAGGCTGTCTGGGCGGGTTTGCGGGTATCGAGTCGAGATGTGGTGATGGAGCGTTTTCTTTTGAGAGAGTAGTTCGGGCGAGGTTTCGGGGTTCGAGTCACGTGGACCGATGACGACGAAGGTCACGTGATACGATACCTCAAGTTCAAGGGAATGGAAAGGATGGGTGTGTGAAGTGCTTTTCTGTAACTTTGTCCTCGAAAAACGGGAAAGTCTTCAAGTTATTCCATTCATTTGTCGTCATCATGTGAGGTGGTGGTGGTGCGGTGTGTTGTTCGGGGAAGTTGCGGATCTCACGGCCGAGATGCCTTCCAAGTTCGTCTCCCTACCATGACGCGAGTGAATGTCGGGCTCCGTGGGACGCAAAGGTAAATTTCTCTGTCGGCTTTGACTGGCCTTGCATTCGGTTACATCTTTACATCTCTTGACGAGAATCAACTGATTGATATGCATTGCTTTGGAACTGTGTTTGTTTTGGGAGGCGGCCTCCCTGAGATCCGGAGCCTGGAGTACTGAACGCCGCAGGACGTACACAGGAGGAGTGCGATGGACATTTCATTCATGGACAGAGAATGTGTGCGGTACGTACATGTGCATAGACGTACTTATTGCATGCGCATGTCTCCGAGATCCTCATGGCTACCCACTCATATCGGCACCAGAGACAGGCAAAGCGTCCAACTCTTCGGTCTGGCTATAACAAAGCTGCGTCCGCCGCTTGCACGAGATATGAAAATCCTTGGTGCTTTCTGCTGTGCTGCTGGCACGACTTACTCGTGAGGAATCTCGGCCACGTCTTCTTGCATGTGATTGCAAGGTTTCTCACAACACCACGCCTTCCACATGACAGTATGTCGCCATCACGATGTATTATGTCGCCTAGTCGCTCAAGGGTAAGCAAGACACATCCGTGTGACGACCTACTTCAAAAAAAAAATAGGATTCAAAGCAAGAACTACTACGGTCCGTGGAGAGAGAACAAAAGATAACCCAATTAATCACACTGCCTGCTCCCTCTCCTTGCCTAATAAAAGAAAAAAACAAAAAAACAGAAAAAAAAAACAAAAAAAAGCAAGACAAGAGGAACAAGAATCCCAAACCCAAAACATATGGCTCTAAACCCCTGAGCGCCGTTCTGCTTCTTATCCTTCATCTTCTTGTCATCTTCTTGTCATCACCTTAATTGCCCTTCCCCTTGTTATCTGTGATTTCCTTATTTTCCTCGACCTTCTCCTTTTCCTCCTTTTTGTCGTTCTTTTTCTCTTCCTCTATTACCTTATTCTCATATTTCTTCTTCTCCTCTGCCTTCTTCTTATTCTCTGCCTTCTTCTTCTCTTCTACCTTCTTCTTCTCCTCTACCTTCTTCTTCTCCTCCGCCTTCTTCTTCTCCTCTGCCTTCTTCTTCTCCTCTACCTTCTTCTTCTCCTCTACCTTCTTCTTCTCCTCCGCCTTCTTCTTCTCCTCTGCCTTCTTCTTCTCCTCTACCTTCTTCTTCTCCTCTGCCTTCTTCTTCTCCTTCGCCTTCTTCTTCTCCTCCGCCTTTACTATTTTCATTTCCTTCTTCTTCTTCTTATCATTTTCCTTCTTCTCCGCCGCCTCTACACGCTGGTCGAGGTATTCATAATAATTTGATACGAATTTCTTCCAGTCATCTTCCTTCTTCTTCTGCTTCTCAGTTATCCGCGGTTTAGCGCCTTTTTTCGCCTGCACCTCCTCCGCCGTGAGCCATTTCCGCTCGAATGCTCTGGGGACCGGAATCAGGGGCGTTCCCGTCTTCAGCACCTCCTCGACTGACTTTGGGTGGGAGGGGCCAAGCTCGAGGTGGCAAAGCACGAACTCGCAGCTTACGCCGTGGGCGTCGCACCGGACGCATTTCTTGGGGGCGCTGGGCAACCGTGAACCAAAAAGAATTTTTGGCCGATGGTCTCGCCAGATCTTCTGGTGCAACGAATGGTGGCTGCCGTTCTTTATCTGGGAAGAAGACCAAGAAAAAGAGCAGGATCAAGGGGCGGACGAGCCCCCGATCATCGTGTAAAAGTACAAAATTAGTCTCGTCTGGATCGGATGGTGAAAGTGAAATAGAGGCTTGGACAAGAGACGTGTTGGAGGCTAGTTCTTCGGAAGAAGAAAAAAGCCACACACACGCCGAAGCAAGTGTAAAGGATGCGGAGAAGGGGGATATCAAACCTCGTTATCGTGGCGGATTCCCGTGGGCGCTGCTGCGCTGATGCCAATGGCAATTGCTGACACGAAGAAATTTATGAACTTCATTGCGGCGATAGATTGGTGGGATATGGATTGAAAATAATGTAATGAGTGATGTGGCCGGTGTTGGTTCCGGTGTATCAAGATTCAGTGAAGTGAAGCACGTGCGTATATGTGATGATGCGCACCAGTTGTGGTAAAAAGAAGGGCTGACGGCGTAAGGAAGAAGAAAAGGGATTCTCACACCGAAAACAAAACGAAGACGAAATCACCTTGAATTTATACCTTCAGTCTTGGCTCCTAAAGACTTTTACGAAAACAACTCCACGTGTCCCGTGTTATTTTTTATTCTCTTCGATCTTTTTTTTAAATGCTTCGTATGGCTTCTCATTCGTGGCCGAGTCTAAAGGTGCCTAGTGTACGCCTTCCTTGAGCGGAAAAACAAATGAAATGTGAGCATGGGAGAGCGAGTTGTTGCTAGGTGGAAAATAAGCTTTTTTTGAATTTTGAATTTTGAATTTCTTTACGGACGCGTCGCGTGCTGGCTATTTTTCGAAAAGAAACGTGGCAGGACTTTTTGGTGGGATGCGAGGCGTGCCGAGGCGTGGACGGGGGGCGCGATGGCGCCGTGTGCCGATTGAGGAACATTAGTGAAAGGGCGGATGCATAGACAGAAGAAGATGAGGAAAATTTTATGAGTAGAGAAGAATGGATTGTGAATCCTGGACGAATGGCGCAAATGGAAACGAGTGCTTGATGTGTTGTTTTGATGTTTTCAGATCCTCACGTAGACAAGCGCCTAGGTAGGCAGGTAGATATGGCAATGGCCAAGTGATTTCCTCCCCATGTAGCTAGACAGGTACCTCCTTCAACAACAATCATTATGTCCGTCATTGTTCTGGGCAGCGAGCGCAGCGGAAACATGGTTTCTTGGGGCAAGGCGGTTCGAACTTTGATGACGGAAACTCAAAATTGGGTAATTCTGCTCCGAGAAGGATATAGGGTATGATAATCTATGCCAAGAATTCTCAGTCGAGCCACGGGCTTTACTTTCATGTCATCGTTTAAGTCGCCACACACACACACACAAACGTACACAGGCAACACCAGAATCACAACGCTGGTCCATCCCAGAACTCGCGTCGCAGCTTGACGAACCAGGCCTGTTTGTGTGGGAACGACACTTGCTTCTCCTTTGAGAAGCCACACTCGTCTAGATGTCTCAGCACTCTGCGGATTCATATTCAGTCAGCAACACGGCCGTCATGAGAGGGACAGGAGGCGGTTCGAGAATGAATTGAAATTGAGAAGAATAATTCCAAGAGAAATGAGATGAAGGGGAAAAAAATCAGACATACCTTTTGTTGTCGACTCTGGGCTCCAAACACACATTCATGGTACGATAATCCGACGTCAAGCACCAATGTACCAAGCTCGTCAACCAGGCCGCCACGCGGCCCCTCGACCACTCTTCCCCAATCATGATGTGTACGCCGCGGTCCCAATCGCCGGCCTCGCCGCCGACGTAACGCCCCAGAATGTCCTCCTTCACCCAGTACACCTCAAAGTAGCCGAACGGGACGCCATCCCACAGACCAATGACGGGAAAGGAATGCTTCGAGGCTAGTCCTGTTTCCAAAAAGTCAGGTGCGTAGTCGCCCCAGAATTGCTTGACGCGAGGGTTGCGGAACCACGACTGGAGGAGCTCCTTGTCGGTCATGGACGATTGGAGCGGGCTCTGCTCGGGCGGCGCGGGGCCGACTGGGCCGAGGTACGGCACCGGGAGGGGCGAGCACGATGCCACGCGAAAGGAGAGGTACTGGCCGATGCTTTCGATGAAGCGAGTGTAGAAGACTTCTCCCATGCGTGGGGGCTTGGGCCGCAGAGGGTGGCGGATGTTGTTGGTATGGACGTACTGCAGTGGCGGGGGAGGGTAGTACGTCGGGAGATGAGAGGACGAGTAGTACGGCCCGATGGGGTAGTTGGGCATGACGGACAGCGCGGTGGGAATAGGACCGCCAGGAACATCTGCCGCGAAATGTCCGCAGGTCGGGGTCGGCGGTACGCCTCCGCTGGACGTCCGGGAGTGCCACGCCTTGAAGGAGGACGAGGAGGAGGACTCTTCTCTCGGCGAGGCAGGCCGGCTCAAGCTGGGGGAGCCGGGGTTCGAGTACAAGCCCAGTGATGAAGAAGAGGCGAGTCTTCCCACGGGCTGCAGCGTGAAGAGGAACAAGTGCGCCGGGATCTGCCAGAACATGCGCCTCGACACAAACATGCTGGACCATGCTTGACCGCCGTCGTCCACGCTCGTGCCAACACAGTTGTCTTCGGACGCGATCAGGCCCATTCTTTCCAGCTTAGGGATGAGATTCCGCCCCCGGAGAACTCCGTCTCGTTTGATGGTGATCTTCCATTCCCCGCGCGGCCTCGCTTCCCGGGGAGTAGCCCTGCAGGCCGCCGTGTCCAGGCCATGATCCGGCTCCGGCTGATGGAAGTACCAGTACAGCGTGATCCACAGCATCATGGCGATTTCGCGAGTCGGACTGACGGCCGGCTTAAAGTCGGAGCTGGATGGTATCGAAATAGATGATATGAATAGCGTGTCGTTCTGTAGCGTAGGCGAGCGAAAGGGCTTGGTGCATCTCTTGGGTCTCGGCAGCGCACTCTCGTCCTGCTCGTCCACGGAAACATGTCTTGCCGGTTGAGATTCCCCATGACTGTTTCCGTTGTCGTTGTCGTTGTCGTCGTCGTGGCTGTTGCTACAGTTTTTCCCGTGATTTTCGACAACGTCAACATGGTCTTCTTCCGTATGCAGAATCGTCATCCAGCCCGCCGGAAATGGGTGATGAAGGCTATTGTGGTCAGGGCTGCGAAACCCCATGCCTCCAAAGACAGGAGTGACGTTGAATCTCTTGCCATCGGGCAAGTACAGGGTCTGAGAGGTCATCTTTTCTAGAAGAAGAGAAAAGAGAAGAAAGAGAAGAAGAGGGAAAAAAAAAGAAGAAAAAAAATCTATACTGTAATTCCTGGACCTCAAATGCTATAAGCCCATGGGGAGCAAGGAGCTGCCGCTTTGTTTTCTTTTGACTTCTTCTCTTCCCTTTTTTTTCTCCCTTTCTTCTTTATATTACTGAGACTGTACGTCTTTGTAAGTATGAGCTAATAACGAACCAGACGAGATGTGTGTGTGTCGAACATTGGAACTTGAGGTGACCAAAGGTTACATACACAGCGCGGAATGCGGGGCATACAAAGTTCCGAGACTCGAGAGCTGTCGAAAAAAAAATCTCCAGCGTCCAGTCTGGTCTCCCACTTTCAACGTCTCGAAAATGAATTAGGTAGGTAGGCAGGTAGGTAGGTATGGCCTCAGCGAAATGTCGTATCGAGCGCGACAAGCAGCGTCTAGACAAGTTCAACAACGTCCCAGCCACTTTTATAATCGATCCTGGGAAGTGGCACGGGGTTCCATCCTTGTCCCAGGTATTTTTTCGAGTCGGTTCGACAACAGCAGGTATTGTGCAGAAGCCGTGGAATTGCCATTGCTTGGTTTTTTTTGGATCTTCTTTTTTGAATGTGTAATGCCCGTCATCTCTGCTCACGTCTGCCCACTTCGAGGCACGAGGCAACGTCGACATGATTTGATCATGACAAACGCCAGACTCGGCATTGGATGGTGTGGATGATGTGGCAGGCTCACTTGGTTCCACGGGTGGAGCGCAAGTGGGCTGAGAAGGATGCTCCCGCCAGGATGTGTGGATCCAGCCCGGTCAAGTCTGGTTCCATCATGAGACGAAAAGCTGCAAGATGCGACGATGCATTGGCAAAGAATGAATGTCGCGCCGATACACAAATGCATGCATGTCTGTCTGCCTGCCTACCTGCCTACCTGCCTGTTGTCTGTTGTCTGTCTGTCTGTCTGTCTGCCTGCCTGTCTGCCTACCTGCCTGCCTGTTGCCTGTCTGTCTGTTTGTTGTCTAACTGTTGTCTGTCTGTCTGCCTGCCTGCCTGCCTGCCTGCCTATATGTGCGTTTATCTGTGTCTCCTTCTATACAATATATATGCAGATAGAAACATGTCTTCGGCTCAAACTACTAGTAAGCATCAATACGCTCCATGCAACCCATAAATCGAGTCTGGCGACGACTTCCAAGCCGCCTATCAAGGTTTGCCTCTCCGTGCCGGTTCTTGTGCCGTCGACGCATCTTTGTGCTTGTCATGATTCGCTCGGTCCTCGTTGTGTTCGTGACCTTTTCCATCTTCGTCCTCATCCTCATCCTCGTCCTCGTCATCCTCGTTCTTCGTCTTCTTCCTTTCACTGTTCTTCTCCTCTTCCAGCACCTGCTTGACTTCTTCTCCCCCGAGATCCTTCATCTCGTCCCAGTCCACCCCGTACTCCTGCGCGGCCATCTTGATCTCTCGCCTCAGCGAATTGGCATCGTGAACAACGTGATCCCATCGCTGTTGATCGAATCCTCGTTCCTGGTACAAAGCAGTTTGCCGCCTCGACACCGTGATGTTCATGGCGGCCTTGTAACTGAGGTCTCGGCTGATGAATAAGAACCACAGATAACCTCCCATGATGGTCGTTAAACCGGCCAGATACGTGACTGGCTCGACAAGATCCCATCCCATTTCTGTGTGGAACGTGATGTAGTAAACGATCCCCCACCAGCTGGCCAGGGCTGCGAAACCTCCCTTGGCCAGTGTATGCGCACCCTTGTGTGCCAGTAAGTCGCATTCTTTCTTGACACGCGCCATCTGTTCAATTTCCTGCGACATCCGTTGCAGCCTCGTGCGCAAGTAGTATGTCCTGTCTTTAAAACTAGGCACAGCAATACGCAGGTCCTCGTCGTGACCTTCGATGCTGACTGTAAATTCTCGGCCTCGGGCTGCGTCTCGAATAAAGTCACCAATCTCGGTACTCCCACTCCATCGGACCCAGTTTGGTTTGTTTTTGCTGGGACCTTCATGCCCCAGACCCGAATATGCGGCGACGTTTGCCCTTTTGGACTTGTTGGGTTCATGAGGGTCCTTGGACTTGCCGCTGGCCTTGTTGTCCCCAGAGTAGTCGGCTTCAGCTCGAAAAACAATGTCCGGCAGCTTGTCGCCGCCCCCCTTGACGAGGAGCGGAGGGATTTCAGCCTGTATCAATCTCTCCAGATACGAGAGAGGCTGCTGGGGGTGAATCAAAAGCGCGAGAGGATCGACCTTCTGATCCTTCCATTTCTTCTTTTCTGACTGATCTACATTGATGTGTTCTTGCTCAGGATGGAAGGGGATTGGTAGAATAAGCTTCAAAAGACGTGTCGGCGTCGTGAGCAGTCGACCTTTAATCGTCTTTCAAGTCAGTCGTGCGTGCTCACGAGTTGTGACAGGAGCGAGGAGGATGTACTGGAAGTACGATGGCGTATCTGCTAACCTTTGGTTGCGTCTCCTCGTGCAAGATCCGGCGACGTCGATTCCGGCAACGCATTGCTGCTCTCTCGATGCCACGGGCGGTCGTCTGCCTTTCGTTGCGTTACGCCGCGTTTATAAGTTGGATTCTCTGACGCGGATTCGTCGCCGTACGGTCTGCTGAGCAAACCTGGAGGTGGCCGAACAAAGTGGCATCGCGGCAGGCGGCGAGGCAAGGCTTGAGCTCGACGAGCGGCGGAAAGAATTGAGGGGACGCCACGGCGGACACAGTCCATGGCAGTGGCAGTGGCAATCTGGGAGCAGAATTCAAAGACAGGCCGATAAGACTATAGCGTGGACGGAGCAGCGATGGTTGAGAAATTCCATGTAAGAGCCGTCAGAGCCGTCGAGGCGGTCCGTCTCGTACGACGTGCGGACACACGACGACACGGCCATGCACGCATGATGAGAGTCCCCATGACGTCAAGAGCACTCGGTCAATTAAGTGCACACGTGCCTTGTTCACGGCCTGGCACGCTAGTGCAGCTGGCGACTTGCCACCAAACGCAGGACCTCGGATTCATGGCTTTCTGATGAGGCCTGAGGCCTGAGTGAGGCCTGAGTGAGGCCTGTCTGTAGAAGAGCCGAGGACTTTAAAGACCCGAATACCCGGTGCGAAAAGGGGCGAAAGAACAGATGGCTAGATTGAGTTCCCGAATATCGATTCCGACAGACAAGAATGTCAAAGTACATTCAGGGATGTCTCCGCTGATGTCCGTCTGAGAAAGTGAGGATGCGCATCCTCGGCTGGTATACTGCTGTTTGACCATGCAAGAGGATGCCAATGCTGACTTCACGGCCAATGTGTCGAATACCATCGTGTTTTTGCGGTCTGGTCGCCTCCACTGGTGGGCCGGGGAATCCTGGAAGGCCTGCCTATGGGGTGGGAGAGCAGGCCCAGCCGCCAGGTCTGGTTTGGTCTGGTCTGGAACCGACTGGTCCGGAATGGTCAAGCGTTAATTAGCCATCCACAGAAGCCAGCCTTTTCCCCAAGTCTTATAGTTCCTTCAGGGTCAGACGATGTGCAGACCAAGCATCATATTTTCACCAGGTGTTGCTCTTTGGCTCCGAGACAGTCGGCGACGCTGCTACATTTGATCCACCTGACAGACCACTTCTCGCATCTACAACCAATAACACCCACCAACATGACGGACAAAAAGGTCTACCGAGCCAGCACCACGGCGCCCGTGAACATTGCCGTTGTCAAGTAAGGAGACTCTTCCATATGCATCCGCCGCCATTCCGCCGTGCGGCGCAATAAGGCTGGAAGAAGGCTGACGGCAACTTTACCTAACCCATTCAGGTACTGGGGAAAGCGAGATGCGAAGCTCAATCTCCCGACCAACAGCTCTCTCTCCGTCACCTTGTCCCAAGCCGATTTGCGAACTTTGACGACGGCCTCTTGCTCCGCCTCCTATACCGACGGTGATAGCCTCATACTCAATGGCGAGCCCTCCGACATCTCCAACGCACGAACGCAAGCATGCTTTCGCGAGCTGCGGGCTCGTCGTGCTGCCCTCGAGGCGTCCAATTCTGCGCTTCCTAAGCTGTCCGCCATGCCGCTCAAGCTGGTCTCCGAGAACAATTTCCCGACGGCTGCTGGCTTAGCATCCTCGGCCGCCGGCTTTGCGGCCCTCGTCCAGGCCATTGCGAACCTATACGAGCTCCCCGACTCCCCCTCAGAGCTGTCCCTGATTGCCAGACAGGGTTCTGGGTCCGCCTGCCGTAGTTTGTTTGGAGGCTACGTCGCGTGGAGAATGGGCGACAAGGACGACGGCAGCGATTCCATGGCCGACCTCGTCGCACCCGCTTCGCACTGGCCAAGCATGAGAGCTCTGATTCTCGTTGCCAGCGCAGCCAAGAAGGGTGTCTCTTCCACCTCTGGCATGCAGCAAACGGTCGCAACGTCCGGTCTGTTCCAGCAGAGAATCACTCACGTCGTGCCCGCCAGCATGAAGACTATGGAAGAGGCTGTCATGGCCAAGGATTTCGCAAAGTTCGCCGAAGTCACCATGCGCGAGTCCAATTCCTTCCACGCCTGCTGCGCCGACACATACCCGCCCATCTTCTACATGAACGATGTGTCGCGCGCTGCCATTCGCGCCGTCGAGTCCATCAATGCCGAGGCCGGCAAGACCATCGCTGCTTACACATTTGATGCTGGACCCAACTGTGTGGTGTACTACCTGCAAGAAGACGAGTCTGCTGTGCTGGGAGCCTTTGCTGGCGTCCTTGGCGGCGTCTCTGGCTGGAAAGAGGGTAGCGCTGATGCCAAGTCCGGCTTCAAGCTGGAGGAGGGCATTGCCAGCATCTTGAAGGACGGCGTGAGCAGGGTGATTATGACCGGTGTCGGCGAGGGTCCTGTGAAGACGGAGGAGTACTTGGTCGGTGAGGATGGCCAACCTGTGAAGCGATAAGCTGCTAGCAACGATGACAACGAGCGAGAGACAATTAATGGTGCATGGCATCGACTTGCGATAGAACGCCTATCATTGTGTCAAAGTGAAAATTAAAAATTAAAAATAAAAAATCCGTTCGTGACGAACGGACGGATTCAAGCATCTTGTATCGTCGTCCGCGTAACCAGTATCTACCAAGACTGCCCCAATTGATGCCTTTTCCCCGATGCCATGTGCGCCGTGACCTCTGATTCACATTGGAACATGATGTGCCGTCTGGTTTCCAGTTCGACCGGTGCCCACCAGACCGAACAGCTGGCAGGCACTGCACACACCTGGCTGCGGGAGTAAATGTAATCAAACCCAGCTCGGACTGCAACCCCTAGCCAGTTCATCGCTCGTCGGCTGCCGCGACAGGATGAGCGAAATCGCCGCTCCTTCACAACACCTGTCGATCTCTCTAGGGCATATACAACCAAAAAAAAAAAAAAAAAAAAAAAAAATTCCGCCCCCAAACGAAAATCTTCACAACATCATTAGTGTGGCTAAAACGGAAACGACCCCTCTGTCGAGAGGCGTCCCGACACGCCATCATAGCCTCGCCCCCCACCCCCGCTAAATGACCCGAGAAACCAGACTGCAAAATAGAGCTTGAAAGAGTATCCCACTCCTGCTGCCACTGCTCGTCCAGATGGAGAAAGGCAGGACGAGCCCTGATATGGAACCCAGTGAGCCCTACAAGTCTGTTGGCATTGCTGAGTTGATCAACAAAAACCACGATGTCCAAGTGACGGAGCTCGACAAGTCTGGCACCGTCCAGCGTCGTTGGCTACACCGACCCTTTGATGCCGTCATCGTGGTGAGTACCGTCACCGGGCGACAGCTTTCTCCTTGCAATCTTGGTGCTTCTCCAGCTACTCGTGTATGCTGACTTTCTCTCTCTCTCTCTCCTTTTTTTCTTCTTCTTTTTTTATTCTTCTCAAACACTTCAAGCTACAATCCAAGGACCCAAGCAACGGTTTCTTCGCCACATCCTTTCGCGAGTGGAAAAAAGTCTTCCGCGATGCTTTCCTTCCCGTCGGATTCCCTCACTCCGTATCGAGAGACTACCTGGCCTACCAGACATATGACTCGCTCCAGGCCTTCTTTTCCACCATCACGTCGCTGCTGGCCAACAGGGCCCTGCTGCAGGGTCTCGGAGTCGGAGATGCCAATTCCTCGGCCACGTTTGCGCTGCTCATCACGATTCTCAAGGACGCCATGTCGCGCATCGCCACCATTGTCTTTGCGCATCGGTTCGGGCTGCGTATCGAGCCCGATGCCAAGCGCTACCGGTTTCTCGCCGACATCCTCAACGATACGGCTTTTTTCCTGCAACTCGCGAGCCCGTTCCTCACCGCGTCGGCCAAGGTCACTGCCCTGGCTGTCGGGGAGGCTCTGCGGGCGATGTGTGGCGTTGCTGCCGGGGCGAGTAAAGCCGCGCTGAGTGTGCACTTTGCCAAGCACGATAACCTGGCCGAGCTGAATGCGAAAGAGGCCAGTCAAGAGACGGCGGTCGGTCTGATTGGCCTCCTCGTCGGCACGCTCGTCGTCAAAGTGGTGGAGGACCCCCGTACTGTCGTTTGCTTGATGATCGTTTTGGTTTTTGTTCACCTCTGGATGAATTACCTCGGCGTGCGGAGCGTCTGTATGACAACGCTCAATCGTCAGAGAGCCACGATCCTGTTCCTCGAGTACCTGAAGACGGGCAGGGTCCTCACGCCAGGGCAGGTCGCGCAGCGCGAGCGCATCGTCTTCTGGGTCCCCATCATGTGCAATCGCGAGGGCGAGTCCGTGGCCCGGATCGAGTTCGCCCCGACCTATAAACACGCCGCTTCGCATGGTCCCCAGGACACGATTGACGTGGTGGACGGCCCCATGCACACCTCATTCATCACGTCACCCCGCGGACGTCGGCTGGCTAAGATCAGGATGCTGCTCTGGGTAGGCTGCCAGCCCAGACATGCCATTTTGGCCTGGTTCCACGCCATGGAAGATGCCTGGGAAATGAAAAAGGGTCGAGTCCACGACCACAAGAAGACGCTCCTGTCGGAGAAGAGACGTGCCGAGGATGTTAAGCTGTGGACGTTGATGGAGGAGCGTGGGTGGGATCTGGGGACACAGGCCTTTGAGACTTATGCTCCCATTCGCCTCCGCGTTCAGCCAATTCTGTACAAGGACTGATGATGAAGATCCATCCCCCCCCCCTTTTTTTTTTCTCTTGACAAAAGTATTGTGTGGTTTTGAGCACGCTATTTGGGGGTGGACGGGCAGTTTATAAGGAGGATTCTCAGGGAGAAATTGGTGGTCAAAATGGTTCTGTTTTTTTTTGAGCAAGTGCTACAGGCATGTCAAACCTTGCTGGGCTAGCCCACTCTCCCCTCGTCCTGGCATTGCCACATGTGGGCCTGGTCTGATAGAGATGGAAATATATTTATATCGAGTGTCATCTGAATCAGACAGGAAGGACCATGACTTTCTCTGATACACGTTGGTGATGATGATGTAAGTTCATGTTTAAGTGTACAATATAAGCCTATGAGGTCGATGAAATGCGTTCTATGAGTTGCGTAAAAAGAAGGCGCCGTGCGTGAAAGAAAGAAAACGCCTTACCCAATGATATCATTTACAAGTCGTTGGAAGCCCCTTTTGCGATTACAAGATTGGGAGAAAAGAAAAACACACCACAAACCAAGGTGTCGCCTCGAAACACCCCATCCATTGCCAACGTCACGCCAGACCCGTAAAGCGCATGACCCTCATCTTTACACCCTCCCACGTATTCAACTTTGGCCGCACATGCAGGTAGAAACTAGGTCCGGGCTTGTATCCGCCGCCCTTGGCATCGGTGCCCGACGACCCCGCCGCCGGTGGTCGCCCGGCATAGAAATCAATGACGTAGTCGATGCGCGTGCCGCAGCGATCGATTACCCAGTCGTGACGGTCAAAGGGGGCCGTGTAGCCTAGGATGGTGTTGATGCGGGCTGTGGGGGTCATGCGGTCGCTTTTGTTGGCGAAGGATTCGAGTTTGGGGCCTTGGCAGCTGGGGGGGAGTAAGTAATTGAAATGAATGGAACGATTTTTTTTTTGTTCGACGTCGATATATGTTTATCTATATGTGTATATATATTCGAAGCATCGGAGCAGAACACTCTCAACGGAGCGGAAGGAGATGGAATAGAGGAGAAGAGCTCACCTTGACTGGGACAAATAGGGCGTCTCCCACTCGACAATCTGTTGCCATGCTCGCTCGTTGACGGCGTTGTGGATGGGAACGACGGTCTTCATGTCTGCGACGCGGGCGTCGTATCCTTTTCTCTTCATGGCGTCAAAGAACATCTTCTCGGAGGGGTATACCCATTTGCCGGAGGGGTCTATGCCGGACTCGATCTCGTGGTTGGCGGCCGCGCTGGGGCGGGACGTCGGTGCGCTTTCGTCTTTGACGGGGCATGGGGAGCTTGCGGTTGTGGTCACGGAGCGTGGGATGGTTGAGATGACGCGGCTTGTGTCGAGAACGGTGGGCGCTTGAGCTGGAGATGATGTCGGGGGGGAGGATGAGGGGGCTGGCGACGGGGAGGACGACCACGGAAGGTAGGACGCGAGAGATTGCGTCCATGTCTTTGCAGGTGTCGTCGAGGAGTGGTGATTGACGGGACACGAGCTGGGGGAGTTGTGAGCGGAAGTTGAGGCGGAGGCGGAGGCGATTTCAGCGGCGCGGGCTTGGGCGAGCCAGGCGTCGCGGGTTTTGGAGTCGACTGGACAGGCTGGGGTTTCTTTATCGGCCATTGTGTTTGTCGTCGACGCGTTGAGACGTATGCGTCTGTGTATTAAAGAACAAGACGTCGAATTGAGGCCAGTGCCAAAGTCGAAGAGAGGGTTGGTGGCTGGAATTGACAACTACGTTTTTTGTTTCCTAAAAAAAAAAAAAAAAAAGGCCTTGCGGCGGTCGAGAATGGCTTGGACTGGATCACAAGCCGTTGTTTTCCCGGAGCTTAATTCGCTTCCCGTGCGGTACGTCAATTGGCGCGACCAGACGTCACATAGCGCTCGACGAATCCTTGCAGCGCGGGGAACAACTAGTAGAACTCTGTCACGAAAGCGGCGCGGCTGTTTGGAGGGAGAGGAATTAGAAATTAAAATAAAATAAAATAAAATAAACAATGGCAGAGGAGATCTACCTGCACAGCATCTGAGGAGCATGGCTCATTCAGCACCAGACATGACATCATGCCTGGTTGCACTGCTGGCGCCCGGTTTCGATAAGGAACCAGAACCTGGGGACTGCTGGGTTGCGTGAGCGACGCAGAGGCTGGATTTGACCGCGAGGGCGAAAGAGACGATCGTGGAAGAAGTCGGGTTACTTTGGCCATCTTGCTGTAGGGCGAGGAACCAAGGTGTTTGACGCAAGATGGAATGGTACAGTGACTCCAGGTAATCCCGAACATTTCGCCATATAATTTTAGTGTAAAAAGTTTCGGAATTACCTACGACCCACTATAGATTATAGAATGAATGTACACACAGTTATGCATATATACATTTATTACTGTATGTATATGTACTGTGTGGCCTGTTGATGTACTGTGCGGCCTAGTATGTGCTGGTGCTCGTTCTGGTACCTGGACTGCCGAAATGGGCCCCCCCACTTGATGCGTGGTCCCTGATCCGGCCAGCCGGCCGCTCGTCGCGTGACGCCCCCAGCCAGGTTCCTGTCAGCCGTCGCCAACAGACCACCACTCCACCTCCAGACTTTCAGACTCCAGATTCCAATGACCATGTCGACGTCTTCATCTGTCCTCACCGTTCCCTCGCAGTACAAGGCGCAGTGACGGGCCGCGCAATGCCCTCCTCATCCCACCGACGACTGCCCCTTCCCGGCGCCCCGGCGTCCTCATGGGCTGCCTATCGTGCCAGAATAGTAGGCCTGCTCCAGCATCACGACACCAAGGTCATCGCGGCCTTTTGGTTGTTCGGTAAGTGTTTCCCCCAAGAAATGTCTTCTCCAGTGCCCTGAGTCAGCGCGTCCTCCGTACGCTCTGCTGTTCAGAATGCATACATACAAACTGAGGGGGGAGGGGAGGCATATAATCAGACATGTCGAGACTAAAACAGATTGCGCGGCCTTCTCACTCTCCGTGAACCAGGCCTGATCAACAATGTTATTTACGTCATTATCCTCTCCGCCGCCCAAGATCTCGTTGGTCCAGACGTCCCAAAAGGCGTGGTCCTCCTCGCCGACGTGATGCCCTCCTTCATCACCAAGCTTATCGCGCCGTATTTTATCCACCGCGTGCCGTACCGACTTCGCGTCCTCGTCTTCATCGCCCTCTCCGCTGCTGGGATGCTACTGGTCGCGCTGACGCCTGCCTCGAGATCTGTCGCCTTGAAGATGGTCGGCGTCATGATGGCCAGTCTCAGCAGCGGAGGGGGCGAGCTGAGCTTTCTGGGCCTGTCGCATTACTACGGGCATGTCAGTCTCGTGGGCTGGGGGTCCGGGACCGGTGCGGCGGGCCTGGTCGGAGCGGGACTGTACGTCGCCCTCACTGACTGGTGGCGGTTCAGTGTGAGAGAGAGTTTGCTCTTGACGGCGTTCCTGCCCGCCATCATGTTTGTGAGCTTCTTCTTTGTGCTGCCTATGGGGCCGCTGCAGGCGGTGCGACGCAAGGACTATGAGACGCTTCCGGATGGGCAGCATCTCACCGAGGAGGGGGAACAGGACGGAGTGGATGGAGTGGACGACGAGGAGATGGAAAACAGGCCACAGAGGCAGCATCGTCATCCATCGGGCGCCAATTCCTTCAAAAGCAACTTGCGGAGGGCAAGGGCGCTGATTATTCCGTACATGGCCCCTCTCCTGCTGGTCTACGTGGCCGAATACACCATCAACCAGGGTATTTCGCCGACGCTTCTCTTCCCCATCGAGTCCTCCCCCTTTGACGAGTTCCGTGGCTTCTACCCCTTTTATGGATTTCTGTACCAGCTAGGGACATTCATGTCGCGGACGCTGACGCCCTTTTTCCGCATCCACCACCTATATGTCCCCTCGTTCCTACAAGCGGGCAACATGACGCTGCTGACACTACAGAGTCTGTATTTCTTCATCCCGTCTGTGTACGTCGTCTTTGTGGTCATCTTCTGGGAGGGCCTGCTCGGCGGCGCAGTCTACGTCAACTGCTTCGCCGAAATCATGGAGAATGTGCCCGAGAACGAGCGCGAGTTTAGTCTGAGCGCGACGACGGTGAGCGACAGCGGCGGCATCTGCATTGCGGCGCTTGTGAGTATACTGTTGGAGCCGAGCCTGTGTGCGTATCAGGTGGCGCATGGGAGGGATTGGTGTCGGAGAATAGAAGCGCAGCGTGAATAGCGAGCATCGTTCGTCACTTTGAATAACAACCATGATTCTGGAGATGCGACTCATGTGGCGAGTGGACCATGAAATACGGAACGCCTATTTCAAGAACCAAGGACCTCTGATGTAGTTTTATAGGACCTCTGATGTAGTTTTATCTTTTCGTAGCACTCGTTTCTTCTTGTTTTCTTCTTTTGTCCCTTTTTAGTCAATAGACGAATGCGCGCGGGTTATCACGTCTAAGATTAGATATCTACCTAGGTAGGTAGGCAGTGGGTTGTCATCGGGAGTCTTTGTTACTGTACGTGTTTCACCTGGGCCTCGACTCGCGAGACAATGATGTTTTACCAAAACGGCATGTTGGTATGCATGTGGACCGGCAGAGTTGGCAGATTGTGGGATATCCATGCAGTTTCACCAATAGTGTCTGTTGTACTGTATGCACATGCATCATGCATGAACCGTATACACACATACAACTTGTCGAGTACGTACTGGCAAACGACGACGACATGACAGACGCATCGTGGGGCGAAAAAACATGCTGCACGACGTTTATGTACAGTGGGTTTTCAGAAGTTGTATGTACCGCCGCATGGCATGACGGACGCACCAAGCAGCGAAGAGATGGCAAGCGGGCATTGTTCAACAAAAGGGCGTGATTCCGATTTTTCGAAGATGCCTCTTCTCCCTCCTCTCCTTTGGCCCCCCACCCCCCCCCCTCACCTCGCTTGGGAAGGGGGACCCCGTTCCCCCCACAACGGGAAAGGGCCGAAGGGCACACGAACTCGGGACGGAAGAGATAACGGCGTATGGAATGACGGAGTGGAAATCAGGAAATGATTTTTCATCGAAAAGATGGGCCAACAAAACACAGGACAGGGTACATGAGAATGAGACGGAATGACAGCCTGACGTGCCCGGAGGGAGATCCGACTGGGCGAATCATCTTACACGCTTCTTGTATTACGGGAGAGGCGTTCCTTTTTTGTCTTTTTATCTTTTTCATCTTTTTCCCCCTTAGTCTACGGAATGGACGGCAAGTTTTTTTTTAGGGAAGTGGCTTGAATTGGGATTTAAATGATTTGCCTTTGTCGGCATAGGTAACCGGGTGTTTTTGTATTTGAAAAATCTGGCGAGCAGATGGCGTCGATTGACAGTCGTGGTCATGTCAGGATGTACGGGTACTGTATGTACATTATGTCGTCTTTGGATGGATTCGAGGACAGGACGCGTCTGGCCTCTATTTAAGGGCTCGTAGAGGGTTAACAGCAGGGACGGCCGCAGCGATAAGCAATGTCGCTCTGGTGCGGCTGCGCGAGTCAGTTCCAGTGGGCAAAGTACCTGATTCGTAGCCACGCAAGGCCAGCTGCCTCGCTCCAGATCAGTGGGTACCTACCCACTGATCTGGATAGCTGGGTGTCGTCTGGCGGCGCGATACCCGACCATTTCAATCCACGTCTCTGGATCGGGGCGGCCGGGAAAGGCTTGAGAGAGATATACAGTACACAGGAGACAGTATGGTAGTCGTAGATGCCGATGCATCGCTCGGGCGGACCAAGCGCCAACGAGTCTGTAGATCAACTGACGTTTGCAACCGTGCATCATTCCATGCTCTGCGCAGGTACGTACACATTATGTACTCGACTAAGACTGGCCTGCCATTCCAGCAGCAGACCAGACCAGTCAGCCCGACTGGGTCGACTACCGTCTGTCAATCAGAGACACGCGGCACACAGCCCGTTGATTGGCCACTGGTCACTGGCCTCTGGCGCACGCACACACGCCCCAGGCGACGAGTGCGGGGCCACGGCGGACACCAACGGTCTCTGCGGAATCCTGGCCGCCTACCGGATGTCTCGGACCTCGCACTTTGCGGCGATTGCCAATTCCTTCCAGGGCTTGGCTTGGCCTGAGCGCCCCCCCCGGCGCGCCCAGCCTCACGCTGCATGCAGCACAACCCGGATTCCTCGCCGCTCTCCATCGTCTTCTTCAACTTCATTTCTCGGCCTTGCTGCCACACGTTGCTGTTTCTGCCGGCCTGCCCGCCTCAACCGTCTCCTGCTAGCATCGCTCTAGTCTTGCGCCCCAGCACGTGCCCTGGACGAAAGGGGGGGGGGACAAGAAAAAAAAAAGAAACGAAGAGGCAACAATGTCCTTTACGATGCCTATAATCATGCCTTTCAATCGTACCCGCGCGGCCTCTCCGCGTGCGAAGTCTCTTGTGCAATTCCGGTCTAGGTCAAGCAGGGGAGGCGGGAAGTTTAATGACAAGAAAAAAAAAACACACACACAATGAAAAACCATTTGTGGTGCCTTTTCTCATGTCCTTATGACATTTGTGCATGTGCACAAGTCCCTATACTCCACCAAGACACACACACAGTCACAGTCACAATCACCATCACCATCAAAAAAAAAAAGGGAAACTAAGCAGAACTAAAGGAAAAAAAACCACACCCCCTGTCGCCATGAACCCGCTTTGTTTCACATCGAGTCCAAACCCAGAGTCCCATAGCTGCTGACCCCCACCCTCTCTCTCTTCCTTTCCTCCTTCTAGGTCGTGCTAAGCAAATCCTTTGCTAATTAAAAATAATAATAAAATAAAATAAAATACAGTACAATACCATCAACGTGTACGAACACGATGCTGACACCACTAAGCCAGGTGTTCCGCCCCCTCGCCCCCTCGCCCCCTTTCTTATACCCCAGCGCCCTTCCATAAGGTTCAGAGAGGAGTCTAACTTTCCCTCATTTCCCCAAACATCCCTTGGCTTTCATTCCTTTTTTTTTTCGCCAGGATCAAAGTGCTCCATTTTCTTCTTCTTCTTCTTTAATTAATTTTCCTTCTCCCCTACTGTTTTTATTTTTAGGCTGTCGTCCCGTGGGCCATCTAGCCACCCCTCCTCCCCTGTTCAAGAACACATCTCTCTCCGGGTCCATCCACTGAGTAGATTCCCCTTGTCTACTCGTTCAATCGTGTTTTCCTTCCTTCTACCTTCCTTTCCGGAATCTTCCTCCCCCCTCATCGTCAAGGAGAAGGCCTGGGGAACCCGAACCGGCGGCCAGTTTACCGCTCCTTTTCTCTTCTTGTTATTGCTCGCGTCGGCTTTGGATGCAGTGACCCTCGCGAGACGACCTCATCGACAACACAGGTAGTGATTCGGGCGAAAAAAAGAAACGAACGAAAGGGAGAAAAAAAAAAACCACACCGGCACGATGCGCTCTCAAACACGGCTCCAGTTCATTGGCGTCGCTGCCATCTTTTGCACATTCCTACTCGTCCACCAGTGGCTGTACCGGTACCAGAATTCGTTTGGCCTCCTCGCCGACAAGTCCTCCTGGACACTGCCCCAGCTATCGGATATTTCCAAGGCGGCACAGAATGCGACGTTGGGATTCGAAAAGGTCTTTTATATCAGCTTGCCTTAGTGAGTACTCAACTAGGTCTCCATTCGCGCCCACAACGACACTCGGATTATACATCTTCATAGCTCTTTTACTGCTGTTTTATTTTCGTTTCATGCTGTCGTTTTGGTTCCTCTTATTTTTCATCATCAGCCCGTGTAGCGTGTTGGACAAGTCTCAGTTTTGAAGCCCCCCCCCCCCTTTTTTTTCTTTTCTTCGAAAATGCTGTTCCTTCTCACTTGACTAATCTCGTCTCTGCGGTACGTCAGCCGGTCTGATCGACAGGATGTGATGAGCATGCTTGCTTCGTCAACAAATGTCAGCATCACTCTTCAACCTGGTGTAAGTACTTTCTCCTTACCCTTCCAAACACGCACTCACTTGATCCCTACTCCGCATCTCTTTTGCCCTATCCTATATGCTACCATATAGGTAGAAAGGAACAACAACGGGGAAGAAGATCACCACCAAAACAACAGAAGCGCATAACTATATATAAAGAAAATATCAACGCCAAATAAATACACACACACACACAAAAAAATAGCAGTTTTCTAATAATAACTTTCCTTGCATAGGCCATTGGCAAAGACATTCCCGACAAGGCCAAGCCACGGGGTGGGGAGAACCTGCGACCTGCCCAACTCGGATGCTGGCGCAGCCACGCAGATTTATGGAAGAAAATGATTGACGAGAACATCCAGACGGCCATGATTGTGGAAGATGACGCGGACTGGGACATGGACATTCACGACATCTTCGAACGATTCAGTCGGCATATGAAGACGACCAAGCTCGGTAAACATACCCGGACTTCGTATGAGAAGAAGCACGCCCCGTATGGTAAGAAGAAAGAATCGTGTCCCTCATTTTATGTCATTACCATTACCGTTACCGTCATCATTAGGCGCTGGATGTCCGGCGTCGGGTGATGTGCGGCTTTTGTTCTGGCTGCCGAGATGACGACGCTGAATATAGTTCGTGCTAACTCATTTTCAAGGTCTGGAGTGGGATCTCATCTACACTGGCTCCTGCTGGGATATCCCTAGAAAGGAAAATCCTCACAAGCACGAGACGTATGCCGATCCATCTGCACCCAACTCGAACGAGTACGTATAACCGACTCAAATAGCCGCATATCTCCCAAGCTCCCAGCATGAAAAAAATAAAGACGATTCAAGTGTATACTAACATGTACAGAATGTCGGGAGCATATGGACAACAACTTCAACATTGGGGAATCACCGTCAACGAAAACACAAGAGTCAGAGCCCTCGCACCCTCTTGGTACAGCGTATGCACCATCGGGTACGCCGTCACCCTCAAGGGCGCCCGCAAGCTTCTTTACAACGTGGGCAACGGCGACAGCCTCGAGGGACCCGTCGATCTGGCCATGATTTCGGCCATCCAAAAGGGCAAGATCAGCGCCCTGACCGTGGTACCACCTTTCATCACGCCATGGAGAAAGGGCACCAAGACCGACAGCGACATCACCGAGCCAACCGAGGAAGAGAAGAACCAGGTGGAACCGGCCGGAAGCGAGAACCTCAAGACTGGTGGAAGAAAGACTTTGCAAACTCTTCTTGGCGGCCAAAAGTCGCCCTATGAAAACGATCTCGCGTAAACCTTCACGAAAAAAGAAAAGAAAAAAAAAGAAGAAAAGAAAAAAAAGACATCGAAAGAAGCCGAGGCCAAAAGAAGTGATCGAAACGCTCACTTTTTCGGCGTGTATATATGGCCCATTTTCTTTTTACAGAAACGATTGTGTACGGCGACCGCTACGGGGGAATTGAGACGATGAAAACAGTGTGTCGTCGAGGGAACAATGTTGGAAGTGAACGGCATATAGACTGAATGCGTGGAGCTCGGAGCGCAACTGCGTGACTTGTTCGTCGGTTTTCTTTTAGCTCCACACGCTGGATTTCAGGGGACAAGTTCCGTTATGAATTCTTCTCGCCATATTTGCATGGATATTCAGGGAATTTCTTCTGGACTGCCACGACCGGCTTTGGACGACTTGGTTCGCGAGCACTCCCTCGTAACACTCTTTCTTCACACAGTATCTCCGATTCATGGCTGGACATCACCTGCATTCAGGGTGTTCTCTATGGGCCCCTGACGATCATGTTCTTTTTATAAAAATTTGTTGCGGAGGCTACTTTAGAGAAGTCGTGGATGTTTGATGGTTCTCTGGTCTTTTTGTATTATTATCAGCTTGTTATATATACTTGGTCGTTTGTTAATACTGTACTTCGCATTCACTTACCCGTCTTGACTGGGCGAGGACAATTCCACCTGGCAGATTCAGGAGATATCCGACAATGCCGTGCCGAATGCGTTTTTGCGACAAAACTTGCCCGCCACAAAACAGTTGAGGACGCGGTCACCCATCTGATGTCATTGGATGACTGTCGAGCGTGGCGTTCTGACTATCGAGGGTGGCGTTCGAACTCTCGAGTTGAAAAATGCCGGGATTCTATTTTTTTGCCCCTTTCGTTCTCATCGATACGCATCTGACGGGGCGCGGGGAAAATGACAAGACGTCCAAGCCAACCAATACCAACTTGGTACGTACCCACAACGAAACGGGACTGATCATATTCATGCTGGACGGGCCATCGACCTAGTCCGGGAATAACGCGGAATGCTTGAATACGATTGAATGACGCTTTGTTGATGGAAACGATGACTCCCGCGACGCCACCAGACGACACCGGACACATCCGCCGTCTTAGTGTAGCTGGCGCTCGCAAATGCTTGCCTGATCTACATGGCGCAAACATCGGAGTGTCATCACAATGGCTGACACTGTATTGACTAGACACCAGACTGGGAGCAGCTATTGGCGGCCTGCTCAGCCGACACGCGGCCTGCTGATTTCAACCGTGGCGTTTGGTCTGGCCAACCAGACACTTTCTGCCACCAGCTGTCTGCCACCTGCCACCTGCCTCTGGTGTCTTTGGTATTGATGTTATCAATATCGGGTTGGCCGCTCCTGCCTCTCCTGCCGCTCCTATCCTCCGTTTTCGTTCAATGTCGAATATTCAGGTTTCGATGCGGCTTTCCAGCATGAGACCTCCTTCCTCTGCTCCAGCTTTGCTCGTCTCGCCATGCTGAATACGCTCTTTCATATCCATCATCTGCTCCCAACAAACACACACACACACACACTACAAGACTGGACGAGCCAATACGAATCAGACATCAACTTGGCTGCATGTTACTCAACCCCACCGAGTCCGTACCAGATGCAACCGCGAGACGATAACCCGACGCCAGATGCCACTTGCTTCACGCCACACGCCACCTGTTTCCTTGACAGTTCTCCCCGGCGTCGACACGAGACTGCACTCCTCGGTGAAGAAGTGCTTTCGAATCAATAAAGCCCTCCACACACCCGGCCGTCTCACGGCTCAAGCAGAACTCTTCTCAACTGACTACTGTCTACGCTCTGTTTCCCCCGTAACAAGACATCCTGACGGCCTCGGAACGCGCCGTCCAAGATGCTGGGCAATTCGATGCGCTTCAGCAGGGGCTTAATTACCCTGGTGGTGTCCATTCTTTTCGTCGCGACATTCGTTGGCCTCGTCTTCAACCATTTGGGCTCGTGGCAAATTCCTATCAGGTAGGAGAGTCGATTTTGGTTATTGAAATGTTTTTCCCCCCAATATTCAGAATGCGCAAAGTACGCAGAAAGGGAAACAGATGTGAAAAAAGAAGGGGGGGGGGAAGACCACTAGCCGTTGTAGGGTCAGTTTTTATGCTGACTAGTCGGGCGTGCCTGCCGCAACAGATCAAAAGCCAAATTCCTTACCGGCGGAAAATGGCCAACCATTGTCGATGACACGGGCGCCTCACAACTCAACACCGTTTCTTCCCGCGACCAAGATGGACTCCGGGACTTTTATCTCAAGCAGCTCTTCAGGCCCTCAATCAAGCCCAATACCGTCAGCTACAAGCCGCGTGACGCATTCCAATGGAATCTCGCCGAGACGCCCCACTGGCAGCAGTCCATGTTTGAGAAACTGTGCATCATCGATCTCGACAACCGCAACTTTGACGAAGCGGGCGAAGTTTTTGGCCCTGATGCCATGGATTGGGGCAATGCCAGCGGCGCACACGTTGTGCATGGTTTGTCGTTGGGCTTGCTCAATCACTACGTCTATGGTACGCGTTCGCCGCTTTCGCTGTGAGCTATAACGCAAGGATGAAAGAAAGGAGAAGAATCTTGTACTGACCTTTGTTTCCCCCCCTTTTTTTTTCTTGGCATGCATGTAGCGCGCATCCACGGATACAAGTACTATTTTGTCAATATTTCCGATCCCCATGACCGGCGTGCATCATGGAAGAAACCGTCCATCATCTCCAGGATCCTCAAAGAGCACGATGTTTGCATCTACCTGGATTCAGACGCCATTTTCTACAACCTCGACATGCCCTTTGAGTGGCTGATGAACTACTGGAAACTCAATCCCGACAAAAACTCAATGGCCCTTGCTGTCGATCCGAATTTCGGTTACAACAAGGACAAATTCGGCAAGCTTTACCTCAATACTGGCTTCATTGTGTCACAGAACAACCCAACGACACACAAAATCATGGATGACTGGAGCCGATGTCCCGACGATGACGGCCCGTACCCTGGATGCGACAAGTTTCGCTTCAGTTGGCCTGGTCAACCGACTGATCAAGGTGGTTTTGGCACATTTGTACGATACAACTATACCGAACATATCCGAGAGCTGCCATGCACCGAGGCCAATGGCTACCCACTCTCCCGATCAGGTTGCGAAGGAAAATTCATTCGCCACATGTGGACCGGAAAAGATAATTGGCTAAAGCTTGAGGTCGGCCAGCAATTGCCTGGACCATTCTTGAGGCTGTTCCACGAACAATACGTGAAGGATAAGCCGACCTTTTACATTGAAGAAGCCGACTTACTTGAGCATGGGCCTTCCAGGGCACTAGAAGGCAATACTGAGCAATAGATGACTTGCCGCTCCAATACATTTGGATAGCCCGCGGCGTCAGTAGACACTGAAGAATGTACATGGCTCATCGTCTTCACCTCATCCAAAAGCAATAGCCACTTTCTTCCGTGAGCTTCTTCTCTGGGCTTGATTTGTCGGTGCATGACCCGAGACAGATTCATGGAAGTCTCTCTCGTCTACGTTCTTTCTCCACCTCATAATGCCCTCACGCTTTTTTTTCATGGGACCTTTTTCTATTTCTAGGTGAGGTGTTTGGGCGCGTTTTTTTTTTCTTTTTTTCGGTTTGCTACGTCGGCGACAACATCGGCAACGCCGATGAGTGTGAGACTCATCGGGGCTGTGAGATTAGATTTTGCAAAAGAAGCTCTGCGTCGAGCATGAATGAGATGGAAGCACATAGCAGTGACAATGGAAAACAAAACAGATTGTTTTTGCATGTAGGTGCTACGTAATGGCGTCATGTCTTTCTCCTTCTAAGCCACGATACTTGTCGTCGCCTGAGGGTTTTGACTCGGGTAAGACATCAATACAACCGAAATTCCATGATTAAGAAAGTATGAAAAAAATACATTTGATGGCAATCTTTGATGTTTTTTTCTGTTCATAATGATGGTGCACTTGCGTCCTTTGTGTGTGTGTGTTGCATATATTTTCTCCGAATGCCAATGAGTTTGTTTCTTAGGCACGGCCATGACTGACAACGTCAACCATGACATAACCGCACCCATCGAACTTGGCCACTATCTTGCATGAATTTGGAATAGCGTGCGTATTTTTCATTTATATTTTTGTATGTTCTCATTTCCTTTTGAGGGCGGGAGTGTTGATTGCTTGTTGCTGTGAGTCCCTCGCTATACTGGTTGATCTGTTCTCGGGGTATGTGACAGGATGTCATACGGGATAGGGCAAGGAAAGCGTGTCGGTTCTGATGGGGTTTGATATTTGTATGAGTGATATGCATATATTTTCTCGTCAGTCTCTTTCTTTCCCTTGATATCTATCTATAAAACCTCCAGACGGCCGAAAAGAAGGTGGAAAGAAAGAAGGAGAGGTAAGCAGAAGCATTCCCATGCACCCAACGACGTGCTCATGATGGGTTCATAGTGGCCTATACTCATGACGCCACACACGACTGAGACACGCCACGCCTGGGCAGTCGTTGTGTTTTGCAACCGACGCACAGCAGATACTTGAATACAACACCAAATATCCCCTCTAATTCACAGAACGGCATAAAGCCCATCTCCTACGCATTCGCGTCCCTGCTTCCCCCGCCCCCGGTCCCCAAAGACCGACAGCTCTGAAGAATAGATGACGAGAGTATCACATCAGCGGCTCCGTGGACGAAACGTTCATGACGCGTCTACGCTTCGTGACCTCCCTTTACCAACACCGTAGATCCTTATAACGGCGACTCTTGAAACTAGATTCCACCTACTCTATATCCATCCGTTGATCCGTGAGGAATTTATAAAAACGCGCAACAAGGCCACGCTTTCCGAATCATCACCACCCCCGCTGCACAACCAAGAAAGACCACATTATATATTTCGCGGGAAATCCTTCACCTCGAGTGTACCGTTTTCATCAAACGTGACTGTTTGTTCCGAGGACCCAATGATTCCAGGAGTGTCGCACGCGAAATTCGCCCCTTTCCCCCCCCCTCTACACGCGCGAGAGGCGAACACATGGATGGATTCACAGCATCGGGAATCACGAGGGGTTCAAGATCCACGTCGCACAGTTTTAGGGAACAAAAAACAAAAAACAAAAAAACATGCAGCGGTGTATTGCTCTTGTCGACATAATTATGCAGCATGTGGATAGGGCGAAAAAAGGTGCGCTACACAGACGCGCCGACGGGCATCACAAGAAAGTCTGCCCGTGATTCACGTTTCAGGATGCTGCGAATAACAAAGGTACCAAGAACAAAAAAAATCTATAAAAGGACCGGGTTCTTGCCCCCATCCGCCACGAAGAGGTTCTGTTCATGTACCACTCCCTGTTCTTCTCCATCGGTGCGCTGCGCATTTTTCCCCCTGCCACGTCCCTTATGGTATCGGTGCTCCGTGTGAGAACGAGGACTGTTTGGCAAAAGTACGTCGCGCATATTCCAGCAGTAGTGTGAATATCACGCCTTTATTTGTGCGACGAGCCGAAGATACACGCCGCGAAGGGAACGAATACGACGACTCACGACACACGACACACGATACTCAGGCCCGTTCTGTTGCACTGTCACGCCGTTGCGATCGACGGAAGGGTTGCCAGTAAAAAAAGAAACAAAAGAACGAAAAAAAAAAAAGAAAAACCAACTTGGAAAAACCATGTCCACCTACGCCGTCTTCCTCGTCCGGTTCGGCGAAATCCTCGCCTCCCACCACGGCATCTTCGTGCAGACCAAGGAAGACGGCGTCGGGGCGCTCTTGGACGTGCGCGGCGCCGTGAGCGCCGGCGGCAAGCTCGTCTTCCGATGCAGCGACGAGAGGCTCACGCGCTTCAAGATGACCGAGTCCAAGGGCGTCATTGACAAGGACCGCGTCGCGGAGCTGGAGCGCATCTGTCGCTCCGTGTCGGCCCCTGATTCCCAGTATCTCGCTAGTGCCGAGGCTGGTTACACTGTTCCTGCATGCCGGTGTGGCGACTGGACGACCAAGGCGTGGGAGGCTGTGAATTCGTCTGGCATCGTCAAGGGATGAAGGGCACAAAGGACGAGTGATGCCGTGCAGGGGAAAAAAGGGGGCGGACGAGGGTGATGGAGGTATCCCGGCCACGGAGGAACACATGCCGGAAACGAAATACAATGTAAATAGTAAGAAGTACCCAAGTGTGTTTATTTGAGACGGAGCAACGAACAAGATTCCAAGCATTTTTGTTGTCTAGGTTCGCTAGCTGAACATTGTTGCGCTCATGTCCATGTCAGCAAGTATCATAGCCATCCGGAGATAGATTTCCTGCTCACGAAAGCCAGGCCCTCACTCTAGCTTTATTCATCTACGCCATCCGTTATAATTTCAAGCTTTGATAAACGATGTGCAAGTTGGTCAACGATGTGCAAGTCGATAAACGCCGTGCAGGTTGGTAAGCGCCGTACAAGTTGATAAACACCGAGCAAGTCAATAAACGCCTACGACTCCAGATTCCCAACCAAGCATCCTGACCAGACAGGAAAAACACCAGAAACATCATGAAAGACGACCACTCATACGATCACGTCTGACACCCTACCTCGGGCATCGAAGCAAGCGACTCGTTTTTATCTGCTTATTGGCCACTTGATCCGCGCCGTTGGAAGCCACAAGCCCATCATCCATGCCTCACGAGCGAGGACGCGCCACGCATGGAAACAAGACTGCCGTGATGAACGGCAACTACAACAGTGACTGTGGGTCTGTTAATCGAGTGTCTTAATGCGGCATCATGTACTTTTGTCATTTGCGTGGCACTTTAGCCCTTTATCCTCTTGTTCCGTGTTTTTAGTATTTATAAGATGTAGATGTAATGCTAGAAAGGGGTTTCAGCAGCTAAAATAATGACATTATAATATTATAATATTGTACAGCATTATATACTTTATTATTTACGTGGCACTTTAGCGCTTTATCCTCTTATTCCGTGTTTTTGGTATTTATAAGATGTAGATGTAATGCTAGAAAGGGGTTTCAGAAGCTAAAATAATAACATTATAATATTATAATATAGTACAGCATCATGTACTTTTTCATTTGGCGTGGCGGTTAAGCCCTTCATCATCTTGTTCCGTGTTCTTGGTAATCAGATCCAGATGTAATGCTAGAAAGGGGTTTCAGAAGCTAAGCATATAATGACATTATAATATTATAATATTGTACAGCATCATGCTACTTTTCGCCCCAGAAAAATATGTCCATAATCGCAAAGTTTGATACCATTGACATCACCAACACCACTCACGGCTCATATTGTACAAACAACCTATTCAGTTTCAAAAGGCGAACCCAGAAAAAACAACATCCACGATGAAATAAGCTAATCATGGTCATGACAACAACCAGTCAAGAAACAGCTACGGCCAAAGCCTGCTTGCGCTTGTACATTGACAGGCGAACACCGGAGCCACAGTACTCCGTCTTGTTCCCTGCACACAGGAAATTGCAGTACGAGTCGGCCACCTTCAGTCCAGGCGTCTTGGCCGCGGCATTTCCTGCATAGTTTAGTGTGTTGCCGCACCAGCACTCGCGGTGATACTCGACACCGGCGTAGGTGTACTGCCAGCATGTCTGTAGACACATGTTGATGGTCATGTTAACGTGATTGAGGATCTGAGCGGGGAGAAGTCGACCCCTGCTGGGCTCTGTGAAGCAGCCCAGATACGTGAAGTTTACGTTGCCATTTGAGATGACAGGGCCTCCAGTGAACGCTGGTGACGTCTGGGATGTCTTCGTGGCGCTAAATGTTGAACTAGGCGGCACGGGTGACGGTGATCTAGATGCTGACAAAGTGGCCACATCTGAGGAGCCGTCGCCAGCTGAGCTTGAAACCGGTGTCGTAGTCGTCGTCGTTAAACGTGTGGAGGCAGAAATCGTGAACTGCGAAGTAGAAGATATGGAGGGGCTCCAAACGGCATCACCAATCTTGTACAGCTCTAGTCTAAGACCAGCTCCGCAATACTGCGTTTGGTCCCCAGGACACAAGAAGCTACAGTCGGCCTCGTTGTTGGCGCGAACACTGCCAGGCTGCAGGACATCGCCACAGTAACACTCTTGCCCATACTCTACACCAAAGTACGTCAGGCCACTGCAAAATTGAGCACACGAGTCGAGAGTCATGCTGTTATTCGCATACGTGCGGCTAGTCAGAGCATGGCCTCTTGTCGCTTCTGTCCAACAGCTCTGGTAGACCCATTCGCCGATCTTGGCCCTTCTGTAGGGCGCTATCGGCAGACCCTGCGTTGCTGACATGACGATTGAAGACGACGAATCACCGACCGAAGTGGCCGCGAAACTTAGAGTGACACTATCCAACCCAGATGTCAAGGATACTGTTGCGGGCGAGTGCGTGGTGTCCCCAGATGTGGCCGTGGTGGTAGACCCGTCGTCGGACTGATACTTGTATGCATTCAGACGAGACGGCCCACCACAATATTCGGTGGAGTTGTCGTTGCACGTCATTTTACAGTCTGTCGCAGGGGCAGGAACGGCGCCGGCAGCCCATGCATTGCCGCACCAACACTGGGTGAAGTGGTTAGCAAAAAGAGGGAGAGAGGGAGAGGATTTTTTTTTAAAAAAAAAACGGAAAATAAAAATAGCCAAACGCGGAGAAACAGCACAACTGTAACGTACCTCTCCCCCGTATTCCACACCAGCATACACGTAGTTGCTGGCCTTACAGGCATCGATGCAATTCTTTATAGTCTTTTTATCAGTGGCTCTGCCATTAGACAGAGCACGGCCAGTGTTCGATTCGGTGTAACAACCAATGCTTGTGTAGCCTGATACGCCGGGGTTCACGACAGGTCCAGCCGGAGGAGAAGGTCTTGTCGTGTTCCCATCCCACTTCAGAGTGTCCGCAAACAGGGACATATACGTTCCACCGTTGCCCACGTCGCCGTTGCCACCACAGGTCTGCTTCAAGCTGCCCTTGCAGTAGAAATTACAATTGACATCACTCGCCTTGATGAGCGGCAAAGTGTTGCCTGCCCAGCACTCACGGTGGTATTGGGTGCCGCAAAAGGTGTATCCCTTGGCTTGGCAAGCTTGAATACAAGTCGCGATAGTCATGGCGTCCGTGGCCAGAATGAGGGAGGGCAACTGACGACCGGGTGTGTTGTCCTTGTAGCAGCCAGCATACTGAAACTGGCCTTGATTGTTGGGCAACAGAGGAGGAGCCTGCTCGGCGACGGCATTGCAGGCAAACTCGATAAATTGTTTACCAGAGTTGGCATCGTTGGTGTTTATTGTCCATTGTGCCGTTCCGCTGTATGGGGCCGTATTCCACTGGGCATATGGTACATTGCAAATAAGTGTGGCGTTGGCGCTCTCACCGGGTGCGAGGGATGTACCTTCTGCAAGATCGACTTGATTGAGAGCGCGAACAAGTCCGGACACACCGAAAGGAGGTTTTGAAACCGTCAGCGACAGGGGGACACCACCTTGAGCAGCCGCATTGGTAATACGAAAGTTGAGCGACTTTGAGGTATTCTCAGTGACGTTTCCAAACGTAAATGGTGTGCCAGACGAATAGTTGACCCAGCCAGTGCCGTCTGGTGTCTGGAATTCAAATTGCGCCTTTGCTCCAGTACCAGCAGATGCCGCCACAGAGAAAATGCCGTCGCCGCCGTCCGTCACGATCTTGAGGTAGCAGGAATAAGTTCCACTTTGCGATGTATCAAACCGGACGTTGATACTGGACGCACCGTTGGGCTGCACAGTGATGGGAATGTTGTCAAACGTAAATTTACCCACCGTTAATGAGTTACCACGACGAGCACCACCAGCGGCGGCAGCAGCAATATCACCTTTTCTGTCCCAGACCTGGAAAGGACCGTTTGTGCTGGTGGTGGAATAATGAACAGACTGGACCGTGAGTAATCCATTGCCCAAATTGGATGCCAGAATCGTCTCTGTCACTCCATTGGGATCTTGTCCGACCACGGCCCTCTTGAATGTCAGAACGATAGGGCTGACTTGGAAGAGCGGTCCCGTACTTTGTCCTGTGCCTGTGAGGCGAGCATGAGTGCTGCTGCTGTACCCACCCACGCTATTCGTGGTATTAACGAGAATGTCATTCGATGACAAGCCTACATTGGATGGTGAGAATCTGGCGGTGACGGTAAAAGTATCATCTACAGCCATTTGGAGAGGCGTGGTGGAGAGGCCTGAAACGATGGTGAATTCCTTGCTCTTGGCGTCGTTTAGCTCTACCCCAGTGACACTGAGGGCAATACGAGCTTTGCAAGTAACTGGCTTAATTACGCTGCTGCTTTTGATGTTGGCTGGTCCAAAATCGACGGGCGAAGTGCAATCTAGAGGAACATTAACGGGCGAGCCGAATCCGTACAAGTAGCCTTGGTTCGTGCCAACATAGACAATACCATTGCCAAAAACAGGTCGGGCAAATTTGTTCACTCCAGGGATGCTGAAAGACTGGATCATGTTGAGAGTGCCAGCTTTGGGCACAGCGTCGTATACTCGGAGACCGAGACCTTGCACATCCGAAATCCAAAGCAGGCCTGTGCCTTCCTGGCCGTTGAGGGACGTGGTTGTGCCGTGACTGACGCCAAGAATGTAGGCGTTGGTCTCTGAGGTCTCGGCAACCTTTGTGAATGTCGGCACTCCGCCGCTGCAGGAGAATTTGAAAACAATGGATGGGTGCTGGATGACGTTGATGTAGATGTACCCTCCCTCCAGAGGGTAGACACCGGCGCCGGCATAGACAGAGTTCAAGTTGGCGTACACATAAATGACCCGGTCTAAGCCATCCTTGCCGTTCTTGTACCCGCCCAAGTCGTCCAAGTTGAGGAAATATGTCTTGCCACTCTTGCCCGTCACGACACCAATTCTTTTGACGGCACCACACGAAAACTGGCTGGGAAGGATTTCTAGAGGACTCGTCCCCAAGTCCTTGTCCGCACCGTCCAAGGCGCGTTTCTCCCATGGCATAAAGAAATCTACCAATCGGAGACTGCCGTCGGCATTGATTGTCATGTGCAGCGCGGCTTCTTCCAGCGACGTCGGAGGATTAAAGCCGCCAACCGGAACGTCCGCCAACTGCGAGGCGTATCCGTTTCCAGTCGCAAGGAACACCGAGCCCCTGTCGTCAGACGCGATACCACCTCCAGACATCCAGATACCGCCACCTGCAACGGTATTGGGGACGCCTTGCCCTTCGGTAGCCCACTTCTCAACAATCTTTCCGCTCGTCTTGTCCCACCCAATGATCCAGCCAGTGAAGTTGTACTGCACGCAGTGCGATGCAAACCCGGCATATACAAAATTGCCCGTGTGGAGAAGAGCCGGACGCTGATGGTGAATTCCGCCTTGGAACATACGGTCAGCATTGTTCCTGGCAGTGAGACCCTCGAGATCGACAGGGAAATTGGGCCGCTCGGAAAGGTCATTCACGTCGAGTGCATGGACATAATATCGGCCATTAGGTCTGCCTTGTGCACCGGCGACATCCTGATTGAGGTAGGTCTTGGCTGTCAAGTATAGAGTGTCGGTAGCAGGATCAATGACGCCGGTAGCAGTGACGCCAACAGTTGGGTTGATATCAACGCATCCATCGAGATCGGCGGTGAGGAAAGGAATGTGAAGGTTCCGAGATGCGATAATTTGTCCAGTCTTGGCGTCGAGCTTATAAACGTTGTTCTGTGTCGTCGCAAAGTAGACGTACTGCTTGTCGGTGCCGCTTGGAGTGTACACAAGAGGCTGGGAGAAGATTTGCTCCGCACGACCATTGAATGTGCCGGGCAACTTGGTCCGAAACAACTGACCGAATTGATTACTAGCAACGACAGCTGGATCCATGTTGTGGTTTCTGCAGAAGCACAGTATTTCATCAGCCAGAGCCACAGGCCCGTTCAAGGTCCAACCAAGAAGCAGCAGGCAAGAGTTGCTTGAACAAGGATGAACTAGATTGAAGCAAGTCGCGAATTGGGCCTTTTTTTCACGCCCGACTCACGTTTGGTAACCGGTTCTGGAGTTGTCACCTCCCCAGGTTATGGTATCAGAGTCGGCAATACCATTGGCCACGCCCATGAGGCTAGCAACCGTGACGAGCAACGAACGGAGAGCCATTTCGACAGGTTTGTTCGACGTCCCAAAGAATGCTGGTGCGAGCGAATGACGAAGGCACAGACGTCTCCGAAATTGGACAGGAGAAGGCAGGTCATTATGTACCTGTTATGTATGGAAAGTATTTATGTATGTATAAACAACCAAGGTCGAAGCAGCCATGGTAACCCGATGACGACAGTGCCAGCTACCATTTATGCCAACAGTGAGCATGCAGAAGAAGGAGGGTCTTTGTTTCATCCCGGGCAGTGTCTTGAAATTGCGGGCTTGGCGGAGGACCAGCTGTCGGGCGTCTGAATAATAGATGCTCCTCTTGGGAGAAGCTGGCTTCCTTGGTTCTGGTCGCTTGGCGTTTACTATTCGGAAACAAAATCGCCTGTGCTGCTGACTCCACCGCAACCCTGTCTTGAGGCTTGACAAGGTCTCCCTGGCCACCCGGGCCGAAAGTACCGCGCCGGGCCACTCGATCTCATTCGTATCGGTGGTGGCGTTGTGGAATCTTTACGCGCGGATCCATTCGGACGATTTGGTCGTCTTCAACATTGAACGCGGACAGTGGACAATGAGCGATGGATGTCTAAGGTTGAAGGAAGCCTGGCCGACTGGAAATAGCGGCGGCGCTGATGTTGCTCAAGCTGGGCGATCCTGTCAGCCACCAAGTAAGGAGGGGCAGAAAGGAATAACAGAGTTAGGCAGGGCGACAGAGGAGCATGATGGCGACACAAGAACGCTCTCGGCGCGCGCATCAGGTGAGGGAGGGTGTGAGGGTGTCGACTCACATGCAGTGCTCTCAAGTCGATGGTCAGTCCAGGAGTTGCAGCCCAGCCGCGACAAGACGTCTCGTGCTGGTCTGGTCAGTCGAGTCTGGGCAGACGGAGGTGAGGTGGTTAGATTTCAATGTTACTACTCAGAGCAGGGGTGTGGGTCCGTTTCTGGCCTCGCTGCCTCGACGACCCGCACGACCCACGGGAAGACGGGACGGACGGAAGGCGCAAACCACGACTTGACGTTTGTCTGAGAGAGAGCAAGTGGGCGGGCGGCCACTGACTCACTGGGCATTGGGGCGGAGCCACTGAGCCGATGTCCGGGCTTAGCATCCAGCACAGTTCAGTTGGCCTCACACGGGGCGAAGCTGAGCATCGGGCGGGCCCTGGCTGGTGGCCCCTGGCTGGTGGCCCCTGGCTGGTGGCCCCTGGTGGTGGCCCCTGGCTGGCTGGCTGCTCTCCTTGGGTCATCCATCCCCTGGCTGAGCTGCCGCCGACCTCCAGCGACCATGTCAGCATGAAGCCAATCTCATCCACTGCGTCAGGAGAGTTGACAGGGGGCACGACTGCAGCCACAGGGGCGTTCATGTGTATAAAGGCCACTGTGCCACCAATTATTTAGTGATGAGGAACCAAGGAACTTTCGCACTACAGAATGCACATGACAACAGACCAACCATCCACGGGGACGACAACCCAACTTTGTTTTGTCACCATCGACTCTGGATGCTCATGCCTTCCCCTTTGCGCCGTACGAGCTGGATCCAGACAACTCGTGTGTCGAAATATCTCTTCTACGACTTCTCGTGACGCCGCTTCAAGTACCACTTCAAGAACAAGCTCTGTCCCGCCGGGCAGCAACAAAGATCGATGGCGGTTGAATTTATCACACGGCCCAACTTTGAACCGACGTCTGACTCGACCCAAATAATCACAATGTAAATCATGCGAGATGAACATCAGTCGGTATTCAGGCCTTCATTACCGCCAATGCACTGGCTATGCTCGACATGACCAAGAGATGCGTCCCACGAAACGAGCTCTTGATTTACCATGACAAATTCCCTTCTAGCATCCCACCTCTCGACTTGACACGACGAGATGTCAACAGGATTTGCCGCCACCCATCTCTTTAAACTCAGATGATCGAATGCCCATGTACTGCGATGCATGATTGTGCTGCGTCACTCTGTTGTCGTGTCACTCTATAATTGATCGCCACCTTGTGTTCTCTTCCTACTATCACGTATGAGACATAAATAGCTGGACGCTTCCTAGTCGTAGAACGGCCATGTTACTTTCTCTTTTTATTTCAAAAGTTGAAGAGTTGGAAGAAAGGTAACTTTCACGCACATCTTCATTTTCACTCTTCTGAGACTTCTTGAATCGTGACGCGCGGTCAAGGTTTTCTGCTTCACAATCACATATACATACGGTCCTTGCACGTGCTAGTAATTGCCGCCGTGCGACGGATATTGAGTCGATATTGACCGAAAATCCCATGGTCAAGATACAATTTGTCGAAGGATCAATTGTGGCTCCAGCATAGATAGCAGCCAGAGATGTCATCGAAAACACAGTTCGCCGTCAGGTGAGAGGTGTCACATTGTTAGTTAGATAAGAATCTGCGGCAAGGCTCTAATTTTCTTCCATAAACATTGCAGTTGAGACGACGATGCTGGAAAGTATCGCTCTGGAATGCCCTGACTGATGCTCTCCGACACTGTATGTGCAGTCTTGTGTCTTATTTCCGGCATAGTCCGAATCTTGGCGGCTTGAAGCGAACCAACATTCATACGAGCTCCGCAAGTAGCCTCACGCCAAGGGTAGGGTACGATAGGGCAGGGGCAGGGTCAGGAGGATTGGGGGGGGGGGGGGGGGGGGGGGGGGGGGGGGGGGGGGGGCAGAACAAAGGCGGCCCCCCTCGACCGTTCAGCTCCCTCGTGACACGCGGCGCTGCTGATGTCGTAGCGGCCGACTAAAGGTGTTCACGTAGGAAATAATCCTGGGCTAAATCATGACTCAGACTTGAGCGAGAAGACGACGAGCGTTGTCGTTCAGTTTAGAGCTGAGGTTACTCCATGACAGTTGTTCAATGCCGCCAGTCGCGAGTTACCGGCCCGGGCAGCCTTGGTCGAGTCGATGAACATCCGATGTTGGAACCAAACACTATGCACTGTGCGTTCGCTTTCATGCGTAGCGATGATGCGTCTTTTTCTTCTCACGCACGCAATGCCGTTGCCCATCTGGCATGCATCGAAATACTGCAGTCCACAGAGTGTCAATGACCATGTTAGCTAAAATTGAGAACGAGAGGGCTCGATAGCCGTACGTCAGGAATTCCTGTCAACAGTTCCTGTTACAAAGTATTGAGCCATAAGACGGTATCTCGAGTAGAGCGAACTAACGCGCAGGAAACGTGAATAAATAAATAAAATAATAATAAAGGAAATATATAGCAAGGAGTATAGTCCAGGTCTTCATTCTCTTTTCCGTCTTAGTCTCTCTTTTTCAAGGTTTATCTATCAACTTTTTCGAAGATATCGTGGCATTTTTTCGTATTCTGGTAAACCCACTGTAATACCGCCTACTAACATTCTGCTGATATTGAAGTGTCTGGAAAGGATCAACCTGGCGTCTTGATGCATCAACCATTCGTCATCAGGCCTGCAGAACGGCAGCATGACGTTGCATCTATCATCCGTGCATATTGCATACATCCAAGGCACCAGACGAACACATCGCTGCCGTCTCTGGCCGAAAACAGCAGTCTGTTCCTACAAACAGTCGAGGGATATTGCGGCAGACCTATATCAGGTCTGTAGAAGGTGAGGAAAGACTCTTATGAAAGTAGGTTCAGCAAGTGCAAACCAGGTACATGGATCAATACGCGACGCGCACCGTCTTTGTTGTCCGGTTTAGAAACCTGGACATCACCCCCGTCTGAACAAGATTGTGGTTCGCTCAAAGAGCTGCTCGTCATGTCAGTCCCACGGCCGGGTTCTGCATGTTCACCGCACGCGCCGATAATTCAAGATGCCTTTGGCAGAACACCAGACCAGACATCCCGGCCGATTTGTCGTCTTAGCCGGCGAGGTCAGCGCCGCAAAGTCCAATTTTGGAACACCTACCTTATCGTATGTGCAAAGCGTTGCCTAGGGAAACGAACATGCACAAAGGCAGAAGAAGTCGTGTTGGTAAGCATGAGAAACAAAAAGAAAAGGGAAACAGAACAAGACAAACCAGCCGTCGTTCAAGTTCCAGATCATCCATCTCTTGATCTGCCCATGAACAGGCGCCGGGTCATGGTGTGTCTAAGCAGAAAACAGACAACGAAAACGGCGAAACAATCAAACTGCTTGGTTGTGTCTGAATGAAGAGCAGAGATAAAAAGGACGCTCTATTCCACTAAAATGACGGCTTTATTTACCAATATCTTCTTCTTCATTTCTATACAGCAACGCGACAAGATTCTTTCTGTTTGTTATCACATTCCGTCTCGACCAACAACTTTTCTTTCGGTCTCATCGCGTCGCATTCTAATCCTGATTCATCGTTGATTGTTTGAAATCACCATGGAGAGCGACTGGAAGATTCTTCAACTACCACTGGAGACGACTGAGTCCACAATTATGTTGAGACCTGACGCATTGAACGAATCCTGTACTGGAATATGTGTCGAATTTCTCACCGTCTCTCCAGTACTTGCCGACCCTCACTTTATCGTTATAAGACTATCTGCGAGATTTCCTGATGAAGCAATCGTGGGAATACGACTGCAACTTTCTAAGAGCTTCAAGTTGCATCGCTCGTCGTTCCGTCCACGACGGGTCTGTTTCCAGCCGGCAGTGGCCACAATTCCTGAAAATTTGGCCTTTAGCTGCAATCTATTCATTCAACCAGACTTGCCTGTCAAAGCTTTTCTTGACACGATTCGTGATCTGGAACTATACAAGTTTGGACACATGCATCAGGAGGGTGACCATCCATTTGGTGACCGCGATTTCATGTATGTTGTGTATAAAATTTCTTTTTCTGTCCGTTTTTTTTTCTTCGTACATTTTGCGTTGAGGAAGGGAGAATTCCAGCGTTATACATGAGACTAATGTGACGATATTTTCGATTGATGTCTTAGAAGCCAACTTATATTGTCCTGGTGCAAACGGGGTTTGGTTCTTTCGGAGGAATTCGTGCAGAACTACGGCCTCGTTTTGCCAAGCAAAAACATCTTGGAGGTGCTAGGTTTACGATTTTGTTATGACAGTATGTACACGGTGCCTCTGTACGTGGTGTTGCCGATCAGGATGGGAGAATTTGAAGTCTACGAGCGCGAAGTAAGGGAGAATATGCCTTACAAAGGGACGGAAGGAGTAAAGAGGTTGGAGAATGTAATCGGGGGAGTGGAAAAAGAGTGGTTGGAGAATTTAATCGCGGGATTGGAAAGCCCGAACGTTGGATATGCATGAGATTTAAATATGCATGAGAATGAAAAAACTTTTGAATCGAAAACTCTTGAAACCCACATGAAAAGAGTCACTTTGATAATTTCTATCATTTTGGATTGGTTTTTTACCTCTCCTACATGGACTAAGATAATAAGTATTAAGGATGATGATTTCTATCATTTTGGATTTATTATTATTATTATTATGTACACTAGATAGACCTAGGGCCTAATGTCTAGTACCTCTTCTACTTATAATACATAGGAAAAACCCTAGTACAGGGGGGAAAACCTATGTATATCAGTATCGGCAGCTCACCGAGGCCAGAGCGGCCCCGGGTCGGTTTCGGTCATAGAAAAGGGGGTGCGCTGCCGGCTAGATTAGCCGGCATTGCTGGAGAGTGTGTGGTGGCGTAGATGGTGGGCGGGCGGGCACGGTCCGGGACGTGGAGGATGATTGACCACACACTCTCCAGCAAGGACTCCGGGACTAATCCAACCAATCTGTCGTATTCCAGCTGTAGATGATCCGGTATGTTAGCTCGTAGCGCTGGCGGCGCGGGTTCGACGCGACTGCCCGTCGTAAAACCTCCTTGGCCGGCGAGCGACAATCATAGGTATATGAATTTTTTTTTTCGCGTTTTCGTCCGCACCGCTATAGCGACGCGGAACCGAGTCAAAACAGCTTAAAAATATCAGAAAAAGAATCGCCAGGTCCGTTTACCCCTATCTCCAATGGCGTGGGCGCGGCGGATAGCGCGATTCCGATGGATATTGACGCGAGTGGTCGCGGTCTCGCGCAAAGTATACACCACCCGCTCGCCGGATAAGGCGGCTTTACTATAGGGAGCTAAGTTATACCCGCGTTGCGTATGGCGCGAATTGAAGTACTAGACTATCTACAGACCGAATACAATAGATTAGCTGGACTGGTTTCGGATGCTATGCTGGAGAAAGTGTGGCAAATTGTCCTTCGCGTGGACAAGCCTACTAGGACCCGGAAAATCCTCGCTTATACTCCGGAAAAACCTCGCTGCACTTTCTTCAGCAATGCCGCCATCCTAGCGGCTACGATTCCGGCGGGTTCTGTGATGCACGTAGCAAAAGCGCGGTTTTTCTTGGTTCCTGCTCCATACTTAGCAAGGACCGATACCCACATGCTGCGATTCTTTTTATGCAACTTTTGGGCGGTTTTAAGTTAATTCCTCCGGTAGGCGGACAGATCGCGCAGCTACACACCAATCAGCTACCGCAGCGGCACCGGCCCGGACTCGACTCACCTTGTGACATAGCTTTTTAGCCGCGGTACACTCATAGCAGGAACCCCCGATGCCTACACTAGTTAGCAGCGGGACTAAGGCAGGTCCGCACTAGGCTTCTTACCTTAAGTGTTGTGGCATAACTTATGTATATTCTTAGCGCATGTGAAGCAGGGAGCGCATGGCCAGGTGCGCGCGGGACCGGGCTACTGGCGGATTAGTAGCGGCACTAGATCGGTATAGGGGCGGTACTTATACCTTTCTTAGCCCAAGACTTATTTATTTTTCGTAGCGATTTTCGCAGTATTGTGATTTTCTTGTTTATTCTTTGGCGTATTGTTAGACCGGTGCTGACGCAGTAGTGCTACCCCGGGAAAACGTCGCTACACTTCTCTAGCAATGCCGGCCATATCTAGCCGGCAGCGCACCTTTTTCTCATGATTAATACCGACTGCGGGGCCCCAGCGGCCCCGGCGCGTAGACGCTACGGCAGTATATAGGTTTTCCCCCCTTTACTAGGGTTTTTCCTATATACTTTAAGTAGCTAAGGTTCTAGACATTAGGCTAGCTAGTAGCCTATCTAGAGTATTAATATAATAATAATAAGTTAATTCCTCTTCGCTACAGCGGTGCGGGCGAATTCGCGAAGGATTTTCTTTTAGTTTTGGTCCCTGGTATGGGCTTTGTGCCATGTAATTTAAGTGGCTGAGGTACAAGACATTAGATTAGTTCTAGCCTATCTAGTATATTAATAATAATAAAAGCCAAGCCCAGCGTCATTTCAAGATTGTTTTTGTCTGGGTTTCGAACATCCAGACGTAACCTGACAATTCAAAAATGTAGTTGGTTGTACCATATGAATTGTACGGGGGTACGCATCCCCGTGGATGCCGCTGTTGTTTTGGTTCATAGAAAGACATCAACATCCACGCCCGATATTTAACGACAAATATATGAAATGGGGCTGTACTTTCAAGATACAGTTTTTCGTTGGCCATAACTGAGTTTTGGGCCCACCCGTTTTTTTTTTTTTTTTTTCATTTTTCAGCCTTGCGAGTATTTCCACATATAGAGCCCATGTCTATATCTTGGCAACATCATCACCGGCGACGGAAAGAGTCGTCGACGACTGGTGCCACAACCTCAATACACGGATGTTGATCTTCATCCAAACAGCTTGACACTTGGATTTAACCATTCACAAACAGGCACAGATATCCCATGCATTTACATTAAGCAAGAAGAAAAAAAAGAAAAAGTAATTCTCACGTGATTTTCCTAAAAGTCCCATCATTCGGCTACATACCCACGTAGGTAAGTGCCAATGTGTATGCGTATATACACCCAAGACTGCTTCAAAATCAGGCAAATAGTTACAATAAGAAAACACCAATGATGAAGAGAACAAAAATTCTGGTCTTGTGACCCAAATGTATCAAATTCAAAATGCGCCAGTTTCAGCAAGTTTTCCAATTTCAATGATTCCAAACAATTTTTCCCTCAACCTTTCCATGCCCATGCACCATAGCAAAAAGAAAAAGACGAAACAACAGAAGAAGACAAAAGAGACTAAACAGAAGGAAAGTACAACACAAAAACGCCTTCAACTCATGCTGAACAGATTGAAACTCGCACAAGGCCCTCAATGGCTATCCTCCTGCCAAGGATTGAAGTCAGGAATCTGTAGCAACAGCACGCGTCAGTCAACGAGCACGACAAATAAGACGGAACATTCAGATAAGCAGGAAGGGCAACATGTAAAAAAAAAAAAAATGAAGCTCACCTTTTTCTTAATGGCCTTGGCCAGATATTTCGAAAAGTGGGCGTCAGAGATTTTGGGCTCAGTGCCAGTGTTGTCGAAAGCCCGCACCATGCGATCACGTAGCTCGGCGGAAGGAAATTGACTCCATTCCACAAGCGCACCACGGATCCAACGGCCCTTGTCATTCTCAAGCTTGTCGTCATCGGGCTTTGCGAAGCGAAACGTGTGTGTTCCCTGCCCATCTTTATGGTAGACGATTTTGGCGTGGGTGTCTGTTGTCGATCGTGTCAGTGACCAACCATCCAGAAGGAAAAAAAAAATAAAAAAAGGAGAAAAGAGAAAAGAATAGGGAAAAAAAAGAAAGAAATCAAAGGAGGCATACCTTGAAAGCGTACATGCCGTCCGTGACGTTCAGCGGGCTTGAATCTGGCGTAGGAATCATGCCTAGACACAGCCACGAGACTTGGGAGTTTTTCCCCTTGTTTGACCACAACGACAATATTCTCCCATTCATGACGATGGCCTGAAGCGACGCCAAAAGAGTGCTGCAGGCCGACGTCTTTTTCAAAGTAGTGCTCGTACCTGTGTTATGGTTGGTCAGTTCAATGTATGACCCAGAACAAAGAAATACTTGGGATTTCAGACTTACATGTAGGCACACCAGCCATGATTGCATCTTGAGCGAACGTAGACATTCTGGTTGTCCAAGAGTTCCTTGTCACGGCAGCCCTCGGAAGTGTTCTTGCTGAACTTAGCACGGAGTCCCTGGGCCACATTGCCCTTGGCATCAATGGCAGGCACATTGTAGCAGCTGTCCTTGTCATAGTCCAAGACGGGTTGAAAACGAACCGCCTCGCCAGAAGCCTTTTCAGCGAGAGCCATGGGTACAAAGCGGTTGGAAGGACCTTGTTTTCCGGCATTGACCAGGGTGGGTGTCAAGAAAGGTGCGCCGAGAAGAGCGTATTCATCGGGTTGCAGAGCAGACTTATCGATTGCAGTGACCATCATTTGTTCTCCTTCGATATGCAACTTTCCGGAAAAGGGAAGATGGGCCTTGGTGGAATTGACAGGCAGAGCCGTTGCTGACCACAAAAGGGGCATGGCTGCGAGGATGGCCACTGATGTCTTCATGGTGATTGCCAGAATTGTAAGGGAATAATCGTAAGTCTAAAAATGGTGGGAGTGGTAGCGAAGAAGATAGTAAACAGAGGAGTGATAATGTATTAAAGTAATACAGGTAATGGAGATGGTGAGATGGTGAAGTAGACAATAGCCAGGGAACTGAAATATATAGAAAGTGAAAGTGAACAAGGCAGGCAGAGAAAGACAAGAAGACGAAAACAAAGAAGATTCTCGAAAGGGGAGATATTAAACACTAGAAAGTTGAAGAAAAGAAAAGCTTAAATTTCAATCTCCGTCGACTATACGAACTGTCACGCGAAGCATAAAAACAGGTTTACAGAAAAGCGAAGAACTTAAATGTGGATCAATCCGTCAACTATAAGAACTGTACGCGAAGCATAAAGAGGTTTACAGAAAAGCGAAGAACTTAAATGTGGATCCTTGGCGTAAAGTGAAAGTGGGAAAAAAAAAGATTCAATTCATGACGATTATCATGGTTCCAAGTAGAAAAGCTGGTATAATTCCCCTTGTCCCTCAAGGTGCGTACTATGGACTATTGAATTACTTTGTGTGATGCAGAAGAAGCGAAGTAGACTAGTGTTTGTGTCGTGACTAACTTGGATGTCGACTGAAAGCTGAGGCTCAATGGATCTAAACGATATCGTCTGACATGTCCTGGACTGTCAGAGGCAAAGCAAGGCAAGAATCTGGAAAATTCAGGTTGGCTCAGGCTTAGTGGTAATGCCATATGTGGCATGGCATTTTCTCAGGAAAGGCTAAATAGAAGAACGAGGGCTCCTTCGATGATGATTGAAGCACAATCGCCGACACAAATTTACTTGGGCGCGGATGGACTAAAAGCCAAGCTATGCGAGCATCCACGCCACAAGCTTGCCTACTCGTATAGGCCAACGCCGAGGTTCCTGCTTACGAGCTAAAGTTTTACAGTGAGCATGACTGTCACGCTATCGTCTTTTGCACGGCACATAACGACGCAGGGAAGAGTTCCATCTTCTTCCCCCTCTGCCTTCTCTTCTCATACATTTCCTTTAAGCGTTGGCGAAAAGAGTTATAGAATTAGAATACAAATTTATAGCGTCTTGATTGCCGTGTCGCGTTACTCATATCAATGTGAGAAAATCCTACCTGCCAGTCAATGTCACCCATAGATACTCTTGGCTCGTTCCTGAAGCTGGCCATCAACAAAGACATCGACCTTTTCATTGTAAAAGCACAACAGGCCTGCTATGGCTGCGCACTCCGGGGTCGGATGTCTGTAGTGCCACACAAAGTCTTTGTATTCTTGCCCATCCACGACTACATGATAGTATTCAGCATCGCCTTTGTAAGGACAACTGGTTACAAGTTCGCTCTTCCGCAACACAGTGGGGTCCACGGCCCCTGGGGATATGTAGTACCGCACAGGGAGGCCTGTTTCGTGTAGGTGTATAGATGACACGGCTTTGGCTAGGGTCACGCCTTGGAGTTTGATCTCGACTGATCGCGACGATAGAAGTGTGTCTACGCGCTTGAAAGGATCCTTTGGATGGACATAGACTGGTACGTCTTCTTCAAGCCATCGGTCTAAGATTTGTTGTTTTGTTATAAAAAAGAAACAGCAAAAAAAAAAGTCGAGTTAGCCACAGAGACAATTTTCATCTACAAATAGCAGTCGCATGCTCATGGGTCATACCCATAGATCCAAACTCGAGCCGTACAAGCCCTGCAAGGGCGCCGAGACTCCTATCATCGGTGAAGCGAAGTACGCGATTCGTCTTGCACTCTTTGGCTCCGTTACGAGCCTGAAAGGTGACTTCAACCAGAGCTGCTCGCGCGACGCCGTCGCTTCTGACAAGTTGCGTGTCTCTATGGGAGCAGTGTTTGAGTTCGCCCAATGGAATATAAAATTGTGGGAAGCCGTCGTGCTCCCAAACATGGACTGCTTTGAGCGTATCCACAATAGTTGAATTGTTGTGAATGACCCTGATCCTGCGCGATGTCGGATACACTTTGCGAGGGCCATTTTTAAGTATGTAGCTAGCGAGATCGGCCAGACTAAGTCGAGGTGTGAGCGCAAATACAAGACGACAAAAGCAATAAAACACTGTCTGGAATGCGACAGTAGCAGTACATGTGGCTGAGGGCAAGCTTACTTTGTCCCGTGGGAGCCCGGTCGTGACATTTTTTGTTTTCTTTTTCTTTTTGTTTCTTTTCTTTTTGTCTTGTTTTCTTATCTTCTCTTATATTTTCTCTTTTCTTCGTTTCTCTTCTGCGTGCGAAGTTCAGGTCAGGAGTGTATGTCTGCGTAGAGGCGGGTGGCTTTGTAAAACAAGACGACGAGCTATGGGGACATCTGGCTTTAATAAGACAAAAAAATTGCATGGTTTAAAATTAACGTCGGATGACATATCTGTGGCATATGCGGAATGATGAAAGCAGACAGCACAACTTACATACACACACTTACCTACTTGGCAGGTACATGTCCTCCTTTCCCCCCTCTTGCATCCATGTAAGTAATTGTATGTACAAGTCAGCGCTACCCCGCAGCGATCTGGTCATCTTATATTTGCACGGGCACCGATTCTTCATGACGCCATTGCTCGGTGCTTTTGATGCAGACCCATGAGGCACGGAGACCCTGGAAGACTTGGCAGATGCGAGGTCCCCGACAAATGGTACAGCCCTGCCAACGGCGGGGTTTTACTTGGAATCGACATGCTGTGCGTCGTTGGACCCAAGTGTTTCGACTGGCCGTGGACGTAGCGTGCGATCGCACCACAAGGCAACCATGCGTGGGCCTAGTTGTGTTCGGTCAACCGTGACGCCTGTGCGGACACGGAGCTTCGTTGAAGCAGAACTTGACGGGGAATGGATTCGAGTGGCTGCTATGAGAGAGGGATGAGGGTAGTTTTTTTTTTGTTTTGCTGTGTTTTTGTTTTGTGATGAGTCGCCTTGTTTCATCGTCCTGGACATATAAACGTGGAAGGTGGGTCACATATCCGGGTGGTCTGCTCCTTCTCCGGACATGTTTTCTAAGGTTGTTGCTGAGGTCAAGCATTGTGGTGTGGACGCTCGGGACTCGGGACTCGGGTCGACAATCGACTCCCGGGACTGGACTCTCGACAGTCGTCGGAGGCATTCAACTGTCAAACTCCAATTCCCCCTTTCCCCCCTTTCCCCCTTTTCTTCTCTACACTCTTGCATGCAAGCAGGATAACAGTACAAAATCGTTTATCCGTCCGTCCGTCGTCCAACCACGCAGTATCGAAACAAAATTATGTCAAAACCCGGAGGAAGGAGACACCGCTGGCTCGAATGAGATGACGGATCACACGCCTGCCTGATGCAGAGGGTTGAATTCGTCCACGTTGCTGCCTTATGCAAGACCGTTGACGGTCGGATTCCCAGTGTATCACGTCCATGCATCGAACATGACACACGACGCGCGCTTTGTACTATCTGCGCCCAATTGAGCACTGTCGACTCGAAACATTGTCCACAGGTCAAGACCTGAATTGCAAATCATGACGTTCGACCCACATGAAACAGGCAAGCCGGCGTCTTCTGCTATATGTAGGAGATTGCGATATACGATATAAACAAAGTAATCAGACCAGAGATGGCCCACGCGGTGGCGGGGTTCAGCCAGTTTCGCGATTTCGTGGTTCTAGCTTTCCGACGCACGTTGCCATCAGCACTTGGACACCAAAAGCATATCTGACGTGGGAAAAAAAGGCACCCATTCCCTCCTCGTGGAGCTCGGCACACCAGCCAAAAATAGATGCCAGATCAAGATTGCTTTTTTGGGCAGGATACTTGAGCAAAGTGATGTTCACTCGCGAGGTTCACATGTCAACAAACAAGTGCGCGCAGATCAGGTCTTCTAATGGTCGAAAACTACCCAGTGTACAAGAGACGCATGACGCAAGCATCTTTCAAGAGGTCTACAAAATGTGAAGTGTCTCTCTCGATGCAAGTGGGCAAAAGAAGAGTGTGGCGGAAGAGAGGGGGTCATGAGCATGCTCATGAAACCATTCTCAGAGAGCCGAATGACAGGTCTTTCAATAGCTCCGCGCAGTAGCACACTCAGGAGCGCGCGGCACATACACCTTCGTTCGACTTTGAGGCTATTGTTATGCAAGACGGCGCCACATGTTAGGTAGTCCCTTATCCTGAATGTAATGCGGGATTCAATAATCTTACACTCTTCAAGGATTACACCTTCTATTCTGAACATATTGTCGACTTACATACTATGCATGTATTCCGAACGGCCGTTTGGTATCACCAGTATTGACATCGAGGACCAAGTTACGAAACTGATATCGAGACTCGGCACCGTCAATTGAGCAAACCCACCGCTTGGCGGTCGTGACGCGTACGTCAGGGGCCACTGCTGATCGAGGTTCATAAATCAAGGATGCCACAAAGATTGACAGTGGCTCTTGGTCTGTTCCTGCTCGTGGGATTGAACAGACGTCGCATGAAATGTCATTACTTCTGTGGGTGGTCGGCTGATCTACACACAGTGGCATACATGTCTACGTTGCGTGCAACACTGAAACTCCCAATCCATTGTGTTTGTTGCATGCGGATAGGAAATGCATAACCAGGCAGGCATCACGAGCGCGCAGTGCACGTACTCTACATGTATGTATGTTGCGCTTCAACTGAGTCTCGGATCGACCTGTTTGGAAAGCCCCCCCGGCCCCATCCCCCACTCTGCCATCTTTTTTTTTTCTTTTTCTCTCTTTCTTTTGCTTCAGACATCTTTCAGCAACTGTAGCTGTGGAAGTAGGCATGGCACCCAAAAAAGTGAACCTTGCAAGCAAATCGACGAAGCCGGCCGGCGCTCCCGCCAAGAGATGGCCCCCCTCCACCCGGATCCAGAGCAGTCTGTCGTCTGGTGGCACAGCTTTGTTGAGGGATATTGTTGATGCGCCGAGCCATTGCGCTTGCACTTATGTATGTTTCGTGTTGGAGACTAATACACCTCTCTGGGCTCTTCGAATTGCAGATGCAAGCCGATCAATTGTCACCGGCGTACAATGCGATGACAAGATTCGACACCGAGCGCGTATTTCAGGAAATGGACCACACGTTTGTTCGTTCTCGTCTTGGCCACCTGGTTCTGGGCGACGCTGGGCGGCAAGTGGCTGCTCGAGGCAACTTGGCGCAAAGTCGACTGGACCAGAGGCGACCAGACAGACAGACAGACCGACCCCAGCTCCCCTCTGTCTCTGTCTCTGGCCCGCCCCCGCTCCCCCCTCCATTGATGCCAGCCCTCTGCCGGCTCGCCCAGCCTTTCAGGCACTGAAATCCTGCTGGGATGTGTAATTGGTCGTTGCTTAATGGTCAGCTGGTCGTTGGCACAAAAATAGCCGCAGGCGCCCCTCCCGTTGAGGAGACGGCGACAGGAACTGTGCAACCATGCATGCTAGGTACCCACCTACATACATAGCAGGTAGCTTGTACATGATCGCACATGCACATATACATGTGGCCGCTGGTGCCTCTGCAGCAGTCGCTTCCCGAGCCCAAGTACAGTATACCATGGCGTGATTTTATGATTTTATACTTTTGTGCTTTTATGGACCATCAAACGCATGGTGCATGGTGCATACAATGAAACACCACCCTTCCATGACAGTCTAGTCGGAGTCTGTCTTCTACTTGTAGACGTGGACATGCTGCGTGCGTGTGTGCCGTCTGCCGTCTGCCGTCTGTTGTCTGCTGTGTGCACAGGTCTGGTACCGCATGCAACTTTCCTCCGTGCCCCTAGTTCGAAAATAAGTCAACTTGTTGGGCAGACCAGACCAGACACCACCACCACCTCCACCATCACTCACTCTGGGCCGCTCAAAACCAAAGCACACAGATCACGATGCGGTCGTCGGTTGTTTCCAACGGCCTTGGGTCTCTCCGATCGGCTGGCAGTCGATCAACCGCCAGCTTCCGAGCGCCATGGAAGGCGGCAAAGCCCGCCGTTCGCTTTGGAGCCCACCACCCGTCACCGTCGCTGTCACTGTCGTCGCCTCTGGGCCAAGCCCGCACTGGCGCCACCCTGGTTGACACCCCGACAGCGACGACACATGGCCAGCTTGAGGCCGTCGAGACGGCGGCCACACAGGCCGATGCCGCCAACATTCTGAAAGACGCCGTCTCTGCCGCGGGCCCGAGACAAAACTGGACGAGAGACGAGATTGCAGCTATTTACTACCAGCCTCTGCTGGAATTGGCGCATCAAGCTGTATGTTCAACCCCTGCGACCCCGCGACTCCACGACCCCGCGATCCCGTGATGGGGAAAAAAAGAAAAAAGAAAGAAAGAAAAAAGAAAAAGAGGCAAAGTCGCCAGCCCTGCCCAGACGGTCGATGAAAGACGAAGCATACTACACACAAGGCCAGACTGACAATGTTTTCCTTCGTCTTCTTCGTTTTTTTTTTCTTTCACGTTGTCCTGCCCCGCCCCTAAAAATAGAGCTTGCTTCACCGTCGATTTCACGCACCCGGCAAAGTCCAACTCTGCACCCTCATGAACATCAAAACCGGAGGATGCACCGAAGACTGCTCCTACTGCGCGCAGGCTACGCGCTACCAAAAGGGTACTGGTCTGGAAGCCAAGCGAGTCGAGACGGTCGAGTCCGTCCTGGCGGCTGCCAAGACGGCCAAGGAAAACGGAAGTACCCGGTTCTGCATGGGCGCTGCGTGGCGAGACATGCGCGGCCGCAAGAACAGCCTCAAGAACATTACGGAAATGGTCAAGGGCGTCAAGGCCATGGGCATGGAGGTCTGCGTCACGCTGGGCATGATTGACGACCAACAGGCCAAGCAGCTCAAGGAAGCCGGCCTGACGGCCTACAACCACAACGTCGACACGAGCCGCGAGTTCTACCCCAACGTCATCACCACGAGATCGTACGACGAGCGTCTCAAGACGCTGAGCCATGTCCGCGACGCGGGCATCAATGTCTGCTCCGGTGGCATCTTGGGTCTGGGTGAATCGTCCGAGGACCGCATCGGTCTTCTGCATACCGTCTCCACGCTGCCCTCCCACCCGGAGAGTTTCCCCGTCAACGCGCTCGTGCCGATCAAGGGGACCCCCCTGGGCGACACCACCCCCATTGCCTTTACGAGCATGCTGAGGACGATTGCCACGGCGCGTCTCATCATGCCGGCCACCATTATCCGGATCGCGGCGGGCAGGAAGAGCATGGCCGAGGAGAAGCAGGCGCTCTGTTTCATGGCTGGTGCGAACGCCATCTTTACGGGCGAGAAGATGCTGACGACGGATTGCAACGGCTGGGACGAGGACAGCGCCATGTTTGGCCGTTGGGGTTTGTCGCCCATGAAGAGCTTTGAGAACAAGGTTGTGGAGGGAGTGAGCAGTTGATGTTGACAAGACAAAAAATAAAATAAAATAAAAACAAGCAACACTACATCTGGTTGACATGTTTATCCCAGAGAGCAGAAAAGGTCAATTGAAGTTTTTTTCGTGCATCAAATACTCTCGTCTATCCTATAGTTTACTAGAAGCACTGATGATATCCCGAGCCTCGCCCACCACTCTCCCGGCCTCGTCGGGCGATTCGGCGCCCCCAAGTTGCCCCCGGAGCCACTCCTCAATCGCCAGGCAAAGCCCCCTCACCTCCGCCACCGTATTCGCCGCATGGAGACAAAGCCTCACCCTATCCGACCCCAGCGGCACCGTCGGCGCCACAATCGCCCGGACCGTATAGCCCCTTTCCTGGCAATGGCCCGCCAGACTCCGCGCCCGGCTTGAAAAGAGAGGCAGGATGGGCGATTGAGGCGGCTGGGCGGGCACGCGGAAGAGAGAACTCGGCGGGGAGTGCCTGCGCGACACCGCGACGAGGAGCCGGTGCGTGTGTGACATGAGGGAGAGGAGGTGTGCGGAGAGGACGCTCGCTTGGCCGGTGGAGAGGTAATGGTAGGCGGTTTGGATGGCCGCCAGGACCGGGAAGCCCATCGCTGTGGTGAAGATGAGGCTGCGGGCGTAGTTGATGAGGTAGCTGCGTGTGGTGGGGGAACACAATACGGCAGCTGATGAAACGGAAAATGACGTGGGGATAGAAATGGCATTTATGTTTTTAAATTTGAACCCCCCCGCCGTCCCGCCCGCGTGAATTAGTGATTTATACTTTTTTTTTTCGAACCTGGAATAAGGGGGAAAGAGAAAAAGGGGGGGGGGGATGGAATCAATGAAAGAAACGAATGTCGCTCACCTCCTGCACAGCCCATGGCCTTGCCAAACGTGTGCACTCGAGCCCATATCCTCTTTTCGAGTCCCAGGCTGCTCACCAGGCCGCGGCCCCTTTCGCCCATCCACCCGGTCGAGTGAGCCTCGTCGACGATGATGTAGCCGTTTCCATCGGGCAGACAGGCTTCGACACAGTCCACAAGAGTCTGTAGCGGAGCGACGTCGCCATCCATGCTGTAGACTGCCTCGACGGCAATAAAAATGTTGCTTCGTCTTCTTCTCTTCTCGTTCGTCGTTGTCTTGTGGCCGTCTCTGCTGCGAGCTGATTCGTCATTGGCCTCTCCGCATGCATCCGTCTCCTGGTCTCGCCGTCCCAACTCCTTCAATATCTCCTCCAAGCTCGGCAGCCCAGCGTTTGTCGACTCCCTCGGACGCCCATTCAGCCCATCTGTCCTTTTCACACAATTATGCGCAAAGGCCACCCCCTCCGCTCTGCTCAGTCGTATCCCATCATGCACACTTGCGTGGATCAGCTCATCGTAGACGACCACATCGCCCCTCTGCGGCGCACAGCTAAATAGTCCCGTGTTGGCCTCGAAGCCCGAATTGAAGAGCAACGCCGCCGGCGCGCCGTGGAATGTCGCAATCTCGCGCTCCAGGTCTTCTGCGAGGGGGGAATTGCCGTCCAGGAGACGCGATCCGCATGAGCCAAGAGAGAAGGCATGCTGGGGGGAGGAGGAGGACGAGGACGAGGAAGCCTGCGCAAGACGCGCGAGGTACTGTTCTTTGATAACTGGATGTGTGGAGAGGGAGAGATAGCCGTTGGAGGAGAAGTCGACGGCGCTGGGATCGCGGAGAGTGAGTTTCCGGAAACGGTTATGGCTCTTGCGACGGGTGAGGATGTCGGAATAGATTTTGTCAAGAGACGAGAGGGCTGCGGGCGAGTTGGTCATGATAATCGGAGATGGAGGGGAGGTGGGAGGCGGAAGATGGGAGGCTGTCCGGTTATCTCAAGTCCAGTCAGATTTGGTGTTTGGAGTTGGGCTGCCAGGAGGCGAGACAATTTCTAGGAAGTAGGCAGGTAGCAAGCCCATGGACTTGCAATTTAAAGTTGCAATGATGAATGATGGTGGCCTGCTCTCCTCTGCTCTGCTTTGTCTGGTAATGGCGTTGTGGTCCTCAACGGGTCTGGCCTGGAGATAGAAGTCCAGATATAATGGTGTTCAGCAGCCGCTTCGCCGTGCCGTCGTTCGACAGCATTCATCCGAGTGTTTTCCTTTTTCCTTTTTCTTCTTCTTCACCAAAATGCCTCTTTCTGATGCTGGGACGATTCAGGCCACGCATGGCCCACGGGGTTCCACTCGTGTGCGGGCCCCAACAAAAAAACATGGCCGTCTCGATTGCCTGAGCAAGTTATCATATCGGTCTCAGCCTTCATGCCAAAGAACACCGCCTGCCTACATTGAATCCTCCACCTCGGGACTGACTGACTGGCGCATCGTAGGGCACATTGTCTGACGGATGTCACGACCATCACCGCGATCTTTTTCCGACTCGCGATGAAGGATTCGCCACTGGCCTCGCTGCTGTGGCGCTCTCTCCGCGTGTACCAAGTCTTTGGCGCGAATACGGACGTCGGCAAGACCATATTCACCACCTTGCTGGCCCGGACTGCCCAGGAGCAGCGGCCGCATGAACATGTGGCGTTTCTGAAGCCCGTGTCTACGGGTGCCGAGGACGAAGCTGATGATCGGTGTGAGTGCTTGTTGTTTTGTCGACGATACTGTTTGTTGCATCCCAGTCGGCTGGCGCAGCTTTAGCATCTAACACATCGCGCGGCAGATGAAGCTCCCAGTCTTTCGAGTCACAGAAAGAATAAGAAATCCAACTTGGAATTAACGTCTGCGACGTTGTGAAACTGTGAAACAGACATATGGCTCGTTTTGCTCCTGGCGTATCTCGCCGCACCTTGTACCAGTACGACATTCCGTGCAGCCCGCACTCTGCAGCTGCAGCATCGGGGAGGGTATGTTTTCTCACCTCTACCAAATTGTAAAGAGGCGAAGAAGAGAGAACAAGTAAATGAACAAAAAAATGAAGCCCCTATAAGACACGGCGTATTAGCAACCTCCGTGGGCTGGACTAAATTGTGAACATCCCGCTTACCTCCCCTGACAGCCCATCCCATCCGATGATGCTCTCCTGGCCAAATGCCGCGCCTTTGCCGCTCAATGCGCTGCTGTCGCCAGCGGCAGCAGCAACAATGGCTGGCTGTTCATGGAAACGGCCGGCGGCGTCCACTCTCCGGGTCCGTCGGGCCACAAGACCCAAGCCGACTTGTATATCCCTCTGCGAGCGCCCACACTGCTCGTGGGCGACGCCCGTCTCGGCGGCATTTCCCAGACCATTGCGGCATTTGAGTCGCTCCGGATCCGTGGCTACGATGTCGACGAGGTTCTTCTTTTCCGGAATGCACGGTACGAGAACGAGCGGTTTCTAGCCGACTATTTCATGAAGTACCACCGCGTCCCCGTGAGCAGTGTGGCGGAACCGCCGATCCGGTGTGAAAATAATCCGGAAAGAGACGAGGAAGCTATGCGGGAGTACTATGAAAAGACGGAGTGTAGGGATTTCGCAGGCCGGGTGTTGGAGTCGTTGCATGGCAATCACCAGAGGCGACTGTCCGAGTTGGACTCGATGGCCCTGCGGGCGAGCCAGTGTATCTGGTACCCTTTTACGCAACAAAGTCTTGTTGGTCCCGGAGATATTATGACGATTGACTCTGCGCACGGAGACTATTTCCAGACGCTTTCGCCGGCGTCATCATCGACACCGCCGCCTGCCCGGGATATGGTCAACATCAACATCAACCATGACAAGGACAATGACAATGACAATACCGACAACGACACTCCCAAAGAGATTCCCTCTCCCGTGCTGCGAGCCTCCTTTGATGCCTCCGCTTCATGGTGGACCCAAGGACTCGGTCACTCCAACCCCAAACTCACCCTCGCAGCCGCCCACGCAGCCGGTCGATACGGCCACGTAATGTTCGCCTCAGCCATCCACCAACCGGCCATACGCCTCGCCGAGACTCTTCTCAAGGGCATGCAAAATCCCAGGCTTCGCCGCGTCTTCTACTCCGACAACGGCAGCACGGGCACTGAAGTCGCCGTCAAGATGGGCCTCCGTGCCGCACGCACACGCTACGGCTGGGACGCTCGCCAAAAGCTGCACATCCTGGGCCTCAAGGGCGCCTATCACGGTGACACGATGGGGGCCATGGACTGTGCCGACCCGGGAATCTATAATGAGAAGATTGAATGGTACGAGGGTAAAGGGTATTGGTTGGACTATCCGACTGTTCTATGCAGGGATGGACAATGGACCGTCACAGCGGATGAGGAGCGGGACGACAAAAATGGCCTCACCGTCGCCGAGAGTTTCGGTTGTTCTCCTGCCCGGACTTACGAGACCTTGAATGACATTTTTGACATGCAAGCCCGGGAGGCAGCGGGCGAGCATTTTATGTACGAAAAATACATTACTTGTACATTGAAACGTCTGCAAGCCGAAGGCCGTAAATTTGGCGCCCTGATGCTGGAGCCCATCGTTCTCGGTGCTGGAGGCATGCAATTCGTGTACGTCGCCATTCACCAACTAAGGCCAGAAAATCCCCCTCGTGAAAAGCACTTACTGACATCCCATCGCTTGTTTCTATCCGTACAACCACAGCGATCCTCTCTTCCAACGCACCCTCGTCAACACCGTCCGCAAATCCCCCCACCTCTTCGGCACGCCCACCCGGACCGCAGCCTATCATGATGACCACCCCAACAGCCACACCAACTGGTCGGGCCTCCCCATCATCTTTGATGAGGTCTTCACGGGCCTCTACCGCCTCGGCCGTGTTACACCGTCTTCCTTTCTCGGCGTCCACCCCGACATTTCTGTCCATGCCAAGCTCCTGACAGGTGGTCTCCTCCCGCTCTGCGCAACACTTGCCTCGGAGAGCGTCTTCAATGTGTTCCTCAGCCCGGATAAGACGGATGCGCTGCTCCACGGACACAGTTACACCGCTCACCCGATCGGCTGTCAGGTTGCGCTAGAGTCACTACTCCAGATGCAGGGCATGGAGAAGGCAGGCACGTGGGACTGGGCCAAAGCACAAGGATGGACACCACGACAAGATCAGCCGCGTAGGGAGGAAGATGAGCAAGTGCGGAAAGACCGAGAGGTCGAGGTCAGAAGAGGACAATATGTATGGTCGGCGTGGCCCCGCGACTTCGTAGAAGATTTATCTCGCAGGACAGACAAAGTCGATGGGGTATGGGCACTAGGGAGCGTCCTGGCCATCCACCTTCGCGATTCGGCCGGTGGCGGGTATGCCAGCACCGCGGCGGTTAGTCTGCGAGATACCTTGGCCGCGGGAAGGACAGGTGGCGATGGCGGTCCCTGGAACGTACACAGCCGTGTGCTGGGCAACGTGCTGTATGTCATGACAAGCCAGGTCACGAGTCGGGACACCGTGACACAGCTCTGTGAATTGCTGGTCGAGAGCCTCGCTGGGCCTTTGAGATATCCGTCTACATAATCATGACTTGGACCACGGGCGCGTGTGCAGTCTGATCTGGCTGGACGGAGAAACGGTTCGAAGAAAACAATTGATCCTGCCTATGTACTCGAATTTCAATGTATTGTGGACGGACATGCTCAATGGCCTCCTCTAGTAAACTAGCACAGCCCGCTGACCAATGTTGGAAAGCGTAAGGTGATTTAGCGGCGGCTTCTGCTTCTCTCTCCCCACAACAGGCTTAGACCTCGTGCTAGAGCAAAGAGGCCATGTAATAACACGTCCACGTGATTAGCTCCCACGTAATCCCGAAATAGGACCAGCATAAAGTACAGTATTCGACAAAGAAGAATTAGCTTTCACTACGGAATGATTCCATGTACTCGTCAGGACGTGAATTGTGGCCACCCTGACACGTACTTTTCGACATTCTGGCCTATGGACTACCTGGTGCGAAAAATAAAAGAGGAAATGGGAAAGAGGAAAAGAAAAGGAGAAAGGAGAGAGAAGGCAGAAGAATAGGGGGAATTATGAAGAAAAGAGGGGAAGGAAAAGTACCCGTAGACCTCCTTAGTTAGTAGAAGAGAAAGGAGATTAGGTAGAAAAAAAGAAGAATTAAAAAAGAAGAATTAAAAAAGAGGAATTAAAAAAGAAGAATTAAAAAAAAGAAATTAAAAAAGAAGAATTAAAAAAGAAGAACTAAGAAAAAAGAACTAAAAAAAACTAAAAAAAAAAAACTAAAAAAAAAACTAAAAAAGAACTAAAAAAGAAGAACTAAAAAAGAAGAACTATAAAAGAAGAACTAAAAAAGAAAGAACTAAAAAAAAGAACTAAAAAAGAAAAACTAAAAAAGAAAAGAATTTATAGAGAAAAAAAAAGGCAAGAAAACACCATCCAATCCTCTCCAGCAAATGCGTCCACGAGCCTACTGCTATGCAGGAAAACCCCCGGACCATAGCGCAAGCATTCATAGCTAATTTTGATCTACGCCCACCTTGTAGCCAGAATGCGTTGAGAGGCAAGGCCAAGTCTCCGTCTCACTGGACCGGTCCCGCCTCCTCGGAGTCCCCTCTCCTGAGCGTCTTGTGAGAGCACCTATCAGGGAAGTCCGGCTTGCCCGCATCATGGCACTTGATGACCGCCCAGCAGTGTCTAGATCAGCAGCGATATAGTCACACCAACATGTCCCTCTCATTTTGTTTGACGATCGGACAGAAAATTGGCATGGTCACTGACCATCTTCTCGAGCGTGGCCCTATTCTCAATCAATCCGCTGAGCCATTCCGCTGAGACCGGCACACCGCACTCGTCGTGATGGCCGTGATGGTGAACATCTACTCCCTCCTCACGCTTGGCATGTCGCCCGTATAAGGCGTTTATAGATGTGGGTTTCCAGCAATTGTTCTCGACGCGACCAGCTCGTAGGGCACATATCTCTTTCTTCTTGCATTCGTCTCTACACTTTGTCTCGGCTTTCCAGCCACGGCTCTTACGAGCCATGTACTCATCGAAGATGATGTCGTTCCTCTCAAACGCCTCTGTGACATTGTGCCAGAATGAAGGTGATAGCTCGGCGGCGGCGTCGGTGACTTGGGGGGTCACGATACGGCCGTAGGCCTCCTTGGCCGAGTAGTACTTCTTCCAGATGGGCCCGGAGGACTGGAAGCTGGGGTCATCCATGTCTGCGATGTAGGTGGTGGCGTCTAGAACCGCAAACGTCTTGGGGTCAACGTCGTAGACCCTAAACGCGGGATGACCAGATGTGGGCGTCAGAGACGGGCAAATATACGACACGGCAAAGGCGTTGGAATGCATGCGATTGACGTAGTTGCTGTAACTGATTTCGAAATGGTCAGCGTGCGTGTGGCCAAAGAACATGCCCTTGATGGTCTTTGAGTATCGCCTCACGAGCTGGGCGAAATAGTTGGATCCGTTAGGCAGTGTGTCTCTATCGCCAAGCGGCATGTGCCCGATGATATAGACGTTCTCTCCGGCCTTTTCTGCCTTTTGAAGCTCCTTCGCCAGCCACGCCAACTGGCCGTCGGGATCTCGTTGCATTGTCTTTTGATAGAGGATGAAGTTGAAGCGGTAGTACATATTGGTGTTGAGAGAGATGATGCGGAGGTTACCCTTGGGATACTTGGTTGAATAGACACCCATAGTCTTGGTTTGTGTCGAAGTCGAGCTGTTGACCTCATGGGACCACTGCTTGAAAAGACTGTCATAGACCCATTGTGATTTGTTGCCGAGAATTTGAGGCTCAAAGTTATTCAACGGATGGGCTTCGTGGTTACCAGCGGTTCCGTAAACGATGTCCATATAGTCGTGCATGGTACCATAGACATGTTCAACTAGACTCTTTTGTCAGATAAATGGCTTCATCACATCAGTGTGACACGTTTGTAGAAGTCTGAGAACAACGCTTACTTGCGTCTTCGTTGTAATCCCGGCTGGTATTGTGCGCGGCGTGGTCGACAACGTCTCCAGTGAACAAAGCAAAAGCAGCGTTCGGAAACTCCTTCTTGATATACTCATGCATGCTCTTCTCCAGCGTCATGGGTGTGTCACACTTGTGGTCACCAAAAGGCCCAGCTGGATGCGCGGTATCGTTGATGGAATGTATTTCGGAAGATCTACGAGATCAAAAATGTCATCAGTCTTGTCCATCATAACAACATTCATATGGAGGTTGCCAATATACCTGCAGCAAATGGGCTTCTTGCAGTTGGTGCTGGCACCCTCCTTGTACAGAGGGTCGACATGAACATCCGAGTAATGGATAATCTGAAGTGGCTTCTCGCCACTGACAGCCTTGTATTCTCCGGAGCATATTTCAATGGGTGGAAGTTTCATGTTCCACTCATCTACGGGCGGTAAGTCGCATACTCCAAAGAATGAAGCGCAAAAATGCATTGAAGACGGTGTTCCAATTTCTATTGTTCGCAAGATGGACGCGATCAACGGCGCTTCGCGTTCCATGGCTCCGTCACAGAACTCCTTATCATATTTCTGGGGGTTTTAAAGAGAAAAAGAAAGAGTTAGTGTATTCACCTTATGCGCAGCGATTATCCAAGATAAACGAACGTTACCAGAGAGGCATAAACTTTTTGCGGATGCAATAAAGAAGTCATCGTCGTTTTGAACGAGTCCTTTCACTAAACGAATCATCTCCTGTAAATCAATTAGCAGGGTCACCGCACCTCAAGTTTTGTTGCACCACTATTGACCGCCATATTTTCCACAACGAAAATGAACAGATACTGCGGAGGTGCCAAACAAAAACAATACCTGACAACTACCACAAGACTTGGGTAAATGTATAGAAGAATCCCGCGGGTGTTTCGGCATCCCATGCGTCTGTGAGCGAGTCTTCAGGGATCTCCGGGCCGACGTATGATCTGACAGGGCCGTTGATGTGCCAAAAAGGCATATAAGGCACACAAGCAGTATAACTGATGAAGTAAATTTTAAAAGCATTTTGACGACGTATCATCTACCAAGATGACTAAAAATTGGGAACAACTCTTTGTCGAAATAGTGAAAGAAGAAGATCTGTAAAAAGAGAAGGGGGGAGCTTGCTTTTAGAAGGGAAGGGCACACACGTTACTTGTATGCCTGAATAGACACCACGGTAGCAATTTCGAAAACCAAGGCAGGTAATGGGTCGATAACGAATGAAGCCTCTGACTTGAAATAGTGCCCAAAGTAGGCATGTAGAGCTATATGCGTGCATGTGGCTCAACTTTGGCTTGCACTATTCTCAACTTCAGAGCGTAGAGTTCGAACTACCTAAGTAGGGAGAAATCTTCAAGCACACAAATCCAATTATGCGTCGAGAAGTACCTAGCAGCTTCTTGTTGGCTTCTAGCCGCCAAGCACCACATGTTGCCCGGTGGATACGAAGGACAATGTGCCGTCGTCAAGCACATAGCCTTCACAAATTAAGCGTCATCTTGTCGACGCCACCAAACACGCTTTTATTTGAGTCACAATTTCGAGATTAGGGCAAGATTAAGACTTAGCCTCTCGTTTGGACCAGGCACTCAGGTGCCCTGGTGCTCGGCCGCATTGTACATCGAGTTGTCGCTGCCATCCTTTTTCAGCAGACCACCGCAATAGCGTCGCTCTGCGGACTCAGGGGCGAGCTGCTGATTTGTCTCAAGAGATTTTTTCCCTCGCCGTCTGATCTAGGTTGCTTTTGTCGCTTAGTTATTTACTTTCTGAAAAAAAAGAAAGAAAAAAGAAATTGGCTCTTAAAAAAAATCCTACAAAGAAATTCCACTGGCTACCGCTCAAGCAGACAGGTGTCAACAATTGATGTCTGAGAGGAACTGAACTTGCCGGGCAAAATTTATATCGGAAATGTGATTTCTGGAGCCTGACTTTTGAGGGCCTGGTTTATCATTGAAAAGCGATGTCAGGCATCTCGCACGTTGTGACAACTTAGTGATTTCTGGTAAGCGTACGACCACGTCAGAGACTGCTGTTGAAAACAAGTGATGTTTTAATACAAGCTCGTCTCGGAAACTGACATGCAGCATCCTGCCTCATCCGTCGGACACGCCCAGAAACAAGTAAATGACATTTTGCGCAATTCTTGGCGGGTTCGGCTTTGCACTGGCTCATTGTCTGACGAACTTCCATTTGTGACGAGACTTTTTCAATCAACATATATCGAGCCAGCTGTTCGGCATGATGCCTCACAAAAGCCGTGTACCTTGGGCGCGCCGAAATGTCTGGTACCAGACAGCAGCAGGACTTGCAACGAACCCAGAAGGCCGAGTGATGAGCAGAGCAAAGAACAAAACAAAGACTAGAATTATGGCGTCCACGGAAGGTGAAGTGTCGTTGATGTCTGATCTAATGTGGTGTGGTGTGGTGTGGTGTCATGGCCGGGTCATCGGGCAGGAGCGGTGTTCTGGTCAATGGCTCTTTCCGCGGGGCTCGAGTGATTAGAGTAACGTCTCGTCTTATGGTACAGTGACTCCAGGTAATTCCGAACATTTCGCCATACAATTTTGGTGTAAAAAGTTTCGGAATTACCTACGACCCACTGTAGATCCATGTCACGCTTCGGCCGATGAATTTCTCATGGCACCAGTCCTTTCATTTATCGGGACTCTGCATTTCCAAGGTAGCATCTTGGACTTTCAATCATCCGCCAGGAACATGATAGGTGACTGTTGAGCACGCAAAGTGCGAATGACGCCCTTGGAGACAACAGCTGACAGATCCAGAGTTCAGCCAAATGATAACGGCAGCCTCGGCATCTGCACTTTCATCGGCGTAGCAAAAATGGACGCAACGAAGCATTGGGTGAGTTGAATGTAACCCCCGCTGACATTTATTGTCACTGACCAGCCTGGCAGAATTCCAGCCAGGGATTATGATGTCAAGTGCGAGCGGTTTGCTGGCGGCCGGCGGCAGGTTTCACTTACGCCGCCGCCTGCATGATAATAATATCAGGGGCCGAAGGAGCGAAGAGGCGATCGATTATGCCAGCAAACGGCTGTGCGGCAAGATATAAGAGTCGACGTCGACGCCGATGGAGAAAGACCTCGGTCGTGGCACTGACGATTGTGGGCTCAAGAATTGACCGGATGTATGTGGTCTGTTCTGGTCTGGTTCCTCGATTCAGCCACATGCTGCTCATTGACACGTGTACCGTGGGTCCCAGACATCTCCCAAACATTTCGCCATGCAATTATGGTGCCGAAAGCTTCGGAACTGCCTACGACCCACCACAGCCACCGCGCCCATCCATTGCAGATCCACTTCACTTGTGCTCATTCAATCGACGGGGTCGTCCATTTGCATTCGGGCAGTACTTTTGAATTTGCTGAACAGGCAGCAGACCTCCCCCTTTCCAGGTGTAATTACCCAGCGTTCAGCGCTCGCACTATTGCGCGTACAATTGTCCGTCGGTTGACTATATGCTCTCATTGGGTACGAAATTATACACATTCAAAGGAAATATCTGTCGGATAGCGCAGTGTGCCAACCCTCGGGAAGCGCGGGGGCGCTTTAGCGTGACTCCACATGTGCGTGCCGGGCATCGTGAGCTGTTGCGCGGACATAGGGGGTTTCTACTGTAACGCTTAATGTGATGTAGTCACATCCGTCTTTCATGCGATATTAGCGTAAGTACGGCCCAGACGGCCCTATATAACTCATGTCTTCCTTTAAGGATGTCCTTTAAGGATGTCCTTCAAGGATACACATATAACTACAATACAGCTAATTGCTGATTATCGCCATCTTCGGCGGCGCAACGGAGCGCAACGCTACGCGTGAAATCGCGTTTTCTGGTATGTTTTTTTTTTGGTTTTTTTCCCCTCTTTCTTCCGACACACGCTATTTTGAAAGAAAAGAGGCTATTATGGAGCAGCTTGACTCGTGTTTCTGCTGTTCAGAATGCTCAAGGCTCAACATGCAGTTTGGTTGCATTGCAATAGCGTTTATTAAGAAAATATTGCGGTGTGTATCTCTTGCACTGTCGCTGGCGGAAATGATACCAATTGCATACGTGTATCGCCCGTCATGTACGAACATATGTACATGTGTACACACATTCGTATATACATATGTATAAAGCTCAGAACTGACTGCGTCTTTTAGCTTTGCTGTCCACTGTCTATTTTAGACATTTTCCATTTGCGGCTCCAGAATATTCGTTTACTACGGTCGCGCATCGAGCACGACGAAAAACTATCGCATTGCAACAGACGTCAAAGCCCACCCCCTATTCGCCATCATGACAATACTGAGCTTCTTCCTTTCACCCTGGGCTATTCTGATTGTCCCGGGCTTAGTCGTGTTCAGCTACTTATTTGATCATTTCGTCACTTTTGGACATTTGCGAGGAATTCCGGCCCCGTGCGGCGCTCAGTTCTCGAATCTCTGGTTGCTCTTGGTCTGTCGACGTGGCCATCGCTACAAGACAGTTCACGAATGTCACGCCAAGCTTGGAAAGGTGATTCGCATTCAACCAAATCATGTCAGTATCGCCGATGATGAGGCCATATCCGTCGTATACGGACATGGTAACAAACTGTTGAAATCGTGCGTCACATCCCATCTGCTTCAGCTTGTCTCGACTTTTTTCTTTTTGTCGAACATGCAGCTCATTTTTCAGTGCATTTTTTTTCTAATCAAAAGACAACCATAGTGAATTCTACGATGCCTTTGTATCCATACGTCGTGGTATGTTCAACACCCGAGACAGGGCTGAGCATTCGCGCAAGAGAAAACTGGTGTCGCATGCGTTTTCGACCAAATCTATCATGCAGTTTGAGCCTTTTATTCATGCAAACTTGGTGATATTCGTCAAGAAACTTGACGAGTTAATCGAAAAGAGCCCACACAGTACGAGGTATGGCCACAAGGAGGCGCACATTGACTCGCTACTATGGTTCAATTTTCTAGCTTTCGACGTCATTGGCGATTTGGCCTTCGGGGCTCCATTCGGCATGCTCGCAAAGGGCGCTGACGTCGCTGAAATCCGGTCCACACCAGACAGTGCTCCTGTGTACGCGCCAGCTATTGAAATTCTCAACAGACGTGGCGAGGTGAGCGCGACCTTGGGCTGCTACCCGCAACTGAAGCCTTACGCGAAATGGATTCCCGATGCTTTTTTCAGCCGGGGATTGGCGGCGGTTCAGGATCTTGCCGGTATTGCCATTGCCCGGGTCAAAGCTCGAATAGAAACTCCTCCCAAAGTGGAGCGCAAGGACCTCCTGGCTTGCTTGATGGAAGGCAAAGACAACGACGGCAAGCCTCTTGCGCGTGAAGAGTTGACGGCCGAGGCCTTGACACAGCTTATCGCCGGCAGTGACACCACGTCCAATTCATCATGTGCCCTTATGAACTATCTGATCCAGAATCCTCGCGTTCACGAGAAATTACAAAAAGAGGTCGATGCAGCAATTCCCGCGGGGGTCGAAGTGCCCACCTTTGACATGGTTCGCGATCTTGAGTATCTCGCATGGGTCATTGACGAGACTCTCCGCCACCACTGCACATCTGGTATCGGGCTTCCTCGACAGATCCCTTGGGATTCTCCCGGAATTACGTTCCGTGGCCACTACTTCCCAGCAGGATCCGTGCTCAGTGTACCAACCTACACTATTCATCATTCAACGGAAATCTGGGGTGACGACGCAGAGGAATTTCGACCGGAAAGATGGCAAAATGCTACTCCACGACAAAAGAACGCATTTATCCCCTTCAGCCACGGACCAAGAGCCTGCGTCGGACGCAACGTGGCGGAAATGGAAATGAAGCTCATTGTCGCTACGTGGGTGAAGAGATATGCTGTTACGCGCCGGCAAGGCGAGATGAAGACAAGAGAAGGTTTTCTTCGGAAGCCATTATCGCTGAAGGTTGGCTTGTCACGCAGATGATGATGGCCTCATCAGTGTCCTCCCCTCTCCTTTTATATTTTATGATGTTGGTTTATCAATGCTCCCAAGGAAGAATCCTTGGCCGCCACTCCATCTATATCTGCCACATTTGATGTCGCCGCGGCTGGAAATATTTCGCTTGATATATGACCGGTAGATGAATACTTACGCATGGTCATAAAGGCTGTTGTATAAGATGTGTAAAAAAACAAAGCTGTTGATGCTCGTACAACGCCATGAAAGTTTCAAACGTGCTTACACTCTTGTACTTGCGTATCGAGTCCCTTCGCGCCTCCAGGATTGCCACCGAGATGCTGCCAGCTACACAGACCACGGGAGCGTTGCCACTCGGTGCCGAGCTCCTTCCCTTTATAAACTGAATCATGTCCGATCTTGTATATCCTCATACTGACCCTCATATCGGGCTGTCGTGTCCGTAGCCGTGATAGTAGTTTCAGGCACGAATGCCACACGTATACTCCACACACACTCCAGCGTTCAAGGCCACAAGACCCGACAATCGGTTCACTGAAAAAGCAAGCAGGCCCTACATCTCGTAGACATGTTCAACGCCTCCATCACCCGGGACACATTTTCATTCCGAGCATCGCAAAATTCCCACGGCGTCCAATCGAGGCGTGTAAACTGCCGCGGTCATGGGCCGGAGAGGCTTTCCATTCCCATGGTGTAAGCCGGAATAGACGGGCCGACATGGGCCGAGGTGGGCGCATGGCGCGTTCTTGGGTACCATTCTTGTCTTGTGTACGGACTCAGCGCCGAAAGGTCAGTTTTACTTTCTTTTCTTATCTTACCTTATCTTGATTCTTTTGTCCCTTTGTTTCTATCAGCATTTATTTACGATTAACCGATTAACTGGTAGATGGAATGGACAGCGGTTCTAAGCATTTTTTTAATAGATTATCGAGAATAGAATTAATCTTTGATCATTACTACTTATATATGTCCCATACACTAGTAATAATAACGCTGAAATATACAGCATTGGATGTCCTTTTTCTTTTCTTTTTCTTGTTTTAATACATCTATATATCCATGGGATCCCGATGACGAGCCACCACTCCGAGGGTTCCCTTCTCCTCGTGGCAGCGGCGAGAAGGCTGCTTTGCTTAGACCCACCCAGCCGACTCATCGTCAGCCGGAAAGGAAAAATGACATAATCCCTCGATCATTTCTTCGTGAGACGTATGCGGGTTACTTCTCCAGAGTGGTGAGACAGTCACAGTGTACGCCAATGATCTTATGCGGATAATCTGAGGAAGCAGAACGCAGATTTTACAGAATTTCGTCTCCAGGCAGCACGAACCTTGTTTTGCTTCTATATGTTAGAGATCCCCCTCTCTTTCTTGTTGCACGTCAAGATTATTATGCGGAGTGATTGCCTTGATAAGTTACAATCCTAGCCATAGTCAGTGATCTCGGTGTATGTTATGCTATAACTGATTCTAAAAAGGCATAGACCCTGGTATGAAGTCTCTGGTATACATGCACATACTTTGCCAGACTCCATAGAACGCCTTTTATTCTTTCACCAACGAAACGGGTCTTGGGTTCCATTGCAGAGCGGGGTTCGTGTTTGCCGTCCGGTCTTGTTTCATGAGGCTTTTCCATTCCTCCACCCGACGCCTCGTGTACCCTGCAGCTTGCCATATGTTATTTGGCATCCTGCACGAACTGCTGGAGACGCCTGTTTTTTTTTTTTTTTTTTTGTGTGTGTCGGGGAACTTTCTACATGGCATCGCTGTTGTTACACCCGGCGCTCTATAGCTGCACTGGGTGTCTCAACTCTGGGTACTGAGGAAAATGTTGAGGGAGAAAAGATATTCGACTTCTCTGAGCTATGCAGGAAGTAAATGTCCCAATGGGTGCGAAAGTTTCACGTCCCCAACAAGGGATATCCTTCAAGTACAATCAAGTTCCGAGGATTGAAGGTGCTTTATTGTATATTTTGAAAAGTAGCTTGTATGTAACATTATCAGCGGTACATGGAAAATAAAAAATATCTTGGCATGTTTGCTCGACATGAAAAGGCGCGTCATGTCCGTGATGCGCATTCGTGACGATTGCTAAGCACGCTTTTCAGGTAGCCTCCCCATGCAGCTCCCAATGCATGTGACTTTAAACAAAGTATCAGAAAACTATTCAATTCGGGGTTTTGACAGCGCCATCGGTACATGAAGCGTCTAAGTGCCAAAGTCCTCTCGGAGACCCGAGCCGACGGTGGGACTCACCGTGACATATGTTCCTATTATGCCCAGCTTGCTCAGCATCCTAGGTTCTTGCGGTCGTAATCTACATTTCTAGAGCAATTCTCCATTGAGATCTATGGCAGCGATATCCCAACTGGTTCTTTGGTGACTCTGGGCGGGGGAAACTACGGGCAGTTCTATTCGCTGAACGAGACTCTTTTCTTCTTCTCCTTCTGCACCCCCCCCCCCCCCCCCCCCCCCCCGACAACACAATAATTAACGAAGTCCTTCGTTGGAAAAATGCTCCAACTCCCCGACGCAAAACCTTGCCCCGTTCGAAATCCTCTCCATGGTGAGCAGACGTAAGCGGCAGATTCACAAGCCCGGATTACTGACGAGCAATAAGCTATTAGCAGCAGCTCTTTCAAGGTCATTCGCCTTAGTTTTGTATTTAGACGCCGCGCCAGCAGCGTCTTCGTGATATGACCGGGCACGTGTTTTCTCTCTCGCGCCAAGGCTGCTGCTGAACTGAGATAAATGGCACTAAATGTTTTTTTTTGTTTGTTAATTTTTTTTTTTTTGGAAAAAAAAAAAAAAGAATGCTTTGCGGTCGGCACTTGGATGGCAGTAAACGCATCGGAACCTCGCCGACGCTGTCATTACGACCACCTCCCAGCCTTCTTTCCGTAACGAATACTTGCACGAGCCGGCCAGACCACGAACCGCTTTTAAAAAATGGCATGGAGCCGCATGAAAAAGACAGCGTGAGCATCCGGTGGAATTCCCGGCGCTTAGACGTCGGTACCCATCGACTTGTAGAGGGCGTGCGTGGTCGAAGAAATTCGCTGCCTTCATGTTTTGAAAGAGCTTTCACATCATTTCTGATATTTACGAGGAGAACATCAAACACTTGAGACGATAGCGTATAGAAGGTTCTTGTACTCTGTCCATCTATGCATTTTTTTTGTACTTATCCCGATCGATTCCCTCGCAAAGCAGCGGCGAGGATACGTCATGGGCACGTATTAGTTCCCGAGCGATCACCCACGGTCTGTGGACTCGGTACGTGGAAACACCCCCCTGAGCCACGAGGCATGCGAACGAGGCATACGAACGAACCATACGAACCTACATGTGTACATATGTACCCATACAGGAGCTGGGACTCACACAGCATACTAATACTTGGTTTCCCAGAATTTGAGAGTTAAACCCGCACATGTACCGCCCCACGTCACAATTTGTCGCAGTGACTTCTTGCCGAGCAAATTGGCCGTGAAAAAACGTTCATTGCTTTGAATTTCGTGCGACGTGTTATATACGGACAGGGACGTCCTCTGGATCAAGTGGCGTTGGTGGCGCGAGGAATCGGCGCAGAATCATTTCCCGGGATGTGTTGTACGTACCTCGCCGGATCACACAGAAAATCTAAGGGACATGAAAGACGGTATGCAAAAAAGGTCCTCAATTTTCTGGCAGATACAATTTCCTCCTACATGGGCATATATCGCCCAAGTTGCTGCGAAATCCTGTCGCTCCTTTCTCTACCCAGTCTTTTCAGTCGCCGTGCATGGCGTGTCATGCCGCGCTACGCCGTCCACCATCTCCAATGCCCCCATGCTCTGCTTCTCATCGCACGCCACGTCCTGCCTCTCGGCATCTCTGTTCCCGTAAAGACCAATCTTGTACCAGGGCAGGTCAAACAGGCGGTCCATGCTCTCCAGGCTCCGTCCACTAGTCTCGGGGACGGAGAACCACACCCAGAAGCCACCGAAGATAGTGACGGCGGCAAAGCACCAGAAAGTCCCCGTGGACGAGAGACCACCCGCACTGACGGGAAGGAGCATGTTGGGCACAGCGCGTGTGTTGCCATATTGGTTCGCGAAATGGAACGTCATGGCCAACGACGTGGCGAGGGCTCGAATGCGGAGGGGAAAGAGTTCCGCCGTGAGCAGGTACTGCATTGAGTTCCAGCCGAGCGCCCAGCCGCAGCCCGAGAGGTAAATCATGGCAATTGCGCCGCGGCTTACCGCGATCTGGGATTGGGGGAGGACGAAGTTCGACGTTGTGCCTAGCTGGGGCACCGCCGTCAGGAAGGCAGCGACATACAGCATAGACACGGCCTGCAGGGTGATGCCGGTGAGGAGCGCGCGCTTGCGGCCGATGACATCGACGAGAAAGAGAGCGCACACGAGTGCCGAGATGAGTTTGACGATGCCAAACACAGCCGTGATCAGGAGGCCCTTTTGCTCGCCGCCGATGCCCAGAAGCTTGAACATATCCACCGCATACAGCGTTATCGAGCCGGCGCCGGACCACTGAGACAGAAACTGCACCATGAGGGCCATATACAGGCGGTATAAGTTGCTCTTGACGAAAATCATCTCCTTGATCTTACCGGCCCAGCCTATGCTGCTGGTTGCTTCGAGTTCATGGTCCAACGCAGCTTGGATGGTATATATTTCTCGCACAATATACTCGCTGTCTGCTGGCTGCTTACGCAAGCGGGCCATGACGCGGGTGGCCTCCGTACTCTTGCCCTGCTTCACAAGGAACCGCGGCGACTCGGACTGGGCGAACATGAGCACAAAAATGATGCCTGCCATTATAATATGTAGGCTGGAGGGAACAAGCCACTGGTTGTGACTGGAGTCGGCGATGTGCACCTTGGCGCCATAGTTGGTGAAGTAGGCCAAGACGATGCCGATGTAAACGGCACCGGTGAAGAAGCAAGTGCAAAGACCGCGGATGGACGCAGGCGCAACTTCGGCGATGTAGACGGGTCTATTTTCCGTGAAGGATTTCGAACAGTAATGAACTAGTCAGCTTGAGTTATTTCCACGTGCTTGGGTGCTGCCCCCTGCCCCCCTCCCCCCTCCCCCCTTCTTTTTTTTTCCTTAACAAAAGAACTACAAATTGAAAGAAAAACACCACCACCAACACAGACGATAGAGAGCAAAACTCCAGTGAAACTTACCCCACGACAGGGGTCTGGCCCACCCCCAGACCTGAAATAAATCTCCCCGCATATATCATACCAAGGTTGCCGTTTACACCGCCAATCATAAAGATCGCGATTCCGAAAATCCACAATACGCAGAGCAAGCGCGTGGCCATAATTCGACCGATGCGATCACACACAAGGAAAGCTCTGTCTCGCACCAAAGTCAGCGACACGAGGGCCCCTCCATGTCAAGGAAGGAAAGGAGAGGGGAAATGTAAGCTGACAAGACATCACGCGTTGCCGTGCATGGATTTGGGTCATGTGGGCCAGCACGAAGGTGGTGTGGTGACCAAGGTGATGGAATGTAAAAAGATGTCTCAGCCGGCCGGATGCCAACTTACATGAGTGCACCTGCAACAGACCCAATCTGCACCATGGCAGACACATTGGCCTTGATGTTGGCTTTGTCCACAACCGAGTAGGACGCATAACGGATGGAGGTTTTGAAGTCGGCTGAGTTGAAGGCGCCGGAGATGAGACCTTCGTCAATGCCACGAGCGGCTCCCAAAAGACCAAAGGAAATAACAGCAAACCAAAGCCGCCAGTTGAAAACGCCCTCAGGCTCGCCAAGATTCCGTAGCCGGAAGATATTGACCGGTTTCTTGACGCCACCTGCCATAATGAAACGCTGGAGAGATCTAGATTTCTGGCCGGCAACCGATATCTCACTTGGAAGCAACGGGGACGCCTTGGCTGTTCTTGGCGTGCGGTATATGTCTCTTTGTTCTGTTGTGGTCGTGTGAGTGGTGCACTGAATTGCAGCAGCGCAGCAACAATAGAAAGTGCAAGGAGTCGAGTAGCGAGGAATGCTTTTGTGTGCGAATTCAAGAAGCGGAGAACAGAATAAGTCAAGACAACAACGGCCCCGTCCTGTTTAATATACTCTGGACGTTCTCAGATGGGTATGGGGAAAAGCACAACACCCACGAGGAGGCACCATGGCCGAAGCCAGGCAGCTACTTTGTGCTGTACTAACAAGTGGCTTCCGTCCTTGTAAGAGCGGCACCACCATGACATCTCGTTGACCGCAAAGCTCTGTGGCCAATTATTGTGCCGGGAAATGGAAACCCGGATGAGAACGACCGGAGGAAACGTGGGGAGGGAGGCGGGCTGAACAAGTGCTGAACTGTCAACGTTGAAGGCTAGTACGGGTTATATCAGATTAAATTGGCAAATATTATTTGCCATCGATGTGCTAATGTAGCTTTTCATGGAGACGTGGCCATAGGCAAGAAATGAAACGAAACACGCTGATGAGGACAACTTGATCGATATAGTTTGTGCCTGAGGACCAGCCGATGTATCATGCAGCGTCCCGCCGCCCCTCAGCACGAAGTATGGTTTTTTTTCTTTTTTCGACAGGCGAGTGTCGAAAAGGTCGGCGTGGTGCGTGACTAGCGGTCATCTATCTAATGGATGCAGCTGAGACACAAGCTGCGCTCCATCTCCTTTGGTTGAGAGCTGCACAACCCAGATCAATTTTCCTCGTCTTTCTCAACGTTGAGCACTTCTGGCAATGGCAATTGCAGAACCACAAAGGCGTCTCTCTTCTGATGTCGCAGCGCATTTGAGTCATTATTGCGGTCCGGCCTGCGTCCTGTATGATTTGGGCCCATACAACATGCAATGTTACGATGTCCAACCGATCATTATCTCAGGGTCTTCACTTTCTAACAGCCCAAACCGCCCCATTCACTTGGGTCGAGGATATGGGGATGCATCGGATCCAGGCTCCCTCGTAAATATTGAGGGGATTTTGGACCAAGAAAGTAGCTGCATGTGGCGGTCGAGTAGAGAATACCATTCACGCATTGCTTCGGCCAATCCCCGGTGGTATGTGGCGAATGAGGACTTGCGAGGTCCCCAATCCTAGAATAGCAGCCATGTCGAACCAGATGTTCGCAAATCCGGCATCATGGATAGTTTTTTGGTAAAGTCAGCTTTGAGGCAAGAAGAAGCTTCATTGGATAATTGCCTGGAATTGTCAGGTGGTTCCGCATCGCTGGGCCAAGAAGTTCATGACATGTCGTTCTCTTCGGCCTTGCATTTAGTTTTCGACGATATCGCGTTACCTTGAAATAAATAGAGAGCTCAGGATCATTATGCAGGGCACAGAATCGTGATTAGTCGCATCAAACGCTTAGCAAAAGAGCAGACTTCAGCGTATCTTGCGTTCGTGTTGAACTGAAAATATGCTTGGCGATTTGTTGAGGCTCTCCATGGCAAAATAATAGCTGCGACTGCACAATTTAGGACAGGCGTTATTGTTGGCTCCATGGCTCTGTCTTTGTCTGGACAGAATTTGATGCCTTTGCAGCGTGCGGCAGCTCAGATGTCGGCTCCATCTCAAGAAGCAGCTTGTGGCACGGAACGAAGGTGCTATGATCCCGACTTGGATTGGACGCAGAAGGACTTTCCAGCATAACACGGCAAATAATCCAATACTGCTTCTTGATTTTTCGCAGTGCCGCGGGTGGGTTGTATTTGTGACGTTTCTCTCCATGTCGCCTGACGGGAAGTTGCCCGACGACTGAGCTAACCCTGGTCCTGCCACGGCTGTGTACAGGCCGTCGACGCGGGACTATTCGTCAGGAGAGAAGACATAAATGGGCGACTGCCGTGTCGGCGAACGGGCGGGATTCCTTCGACAAGACGCTACATCGTGGCGATTGTGGCTATAGGCACCGAGACGATAAAAGAAGAAAACCCACAAGGATTGGCACTTCATTAAATTAGGCTGTGAGCCTTGAAGCTGCACATATGCCGAAACGTTTTGATTTCAAGCCTGCGCTCTTTGATCAGGAAGCGGCTCAGTGCCGTTTCTGGCATACACCCCCGATCAGTATATGAAGCTCTACATCTTCTTCTTATCGCCAAGTCTGTAATCGGTCCAGTATTGTGCCCAGATGTCATATTCATCCCGCGTCCCTCGAAATGTAAATGGAATCTCAACGATATCCTGAAACCCTTCCTCCACACTGGGTTTTTGAAAGTCCTTATCGAAGCTGGCCCATGCCATTCCGGGCAGAATCTTTCTTTTCATGTTGTCATCATCTGCTGCGAGGGACTTGTTGAATACTCGCACCGCGTCATTGTGTTTGCTGACAGTAAGCGTGGTTTGGAACCACAGGCACCGGATGGGAACCTTTGCCTCTTTGGCTACTGTTATCCAAGCCTCTCTGGTTTTGATGTTGCGATTTGTATTATCTGGGTGTGCATGTCAGGTTCTCGCGGATCGTCACGTTTGAAAGTTCGTATTGAGTTTCATTATTTCGTTGTAGGACAGAAATAACTTACCTATTACAATCGATTTGCCTTGAGCCAACAGATCTTTGGCGCGGTCGACACATTTCGACAGATTTCCCAATGTATCCTGGTTGACTCTCTGATAGCCTAGATCTCGAAGATGCCTCTTGAAAAATGTACTCTTCCCGGCGCCCGGTCGTCCGAGGAATAGTATTATTTCTTGAGACTCCTTTGCGTTAAATTTCAAACCTGGAACTATTTCGGACGCTGTCGCTTCCTCAAAGGGAAAATCGTCAACGTCGAATTCACGTGTCAGATTCGCCTCTCTCGCATCATTTCCTCCAAAGTATGCATCCGGCGTGGCAAAAAGAAGTCCAAGATTAGTGGCGAAGTCTCTATCGGAAGAACTAAAGTCTGCCTCTGCATGCCCAGCGCCGTCTGGGCCTGTGGGACCAGCCAACCGACCAGCAGCATCTCCGACGAAGAAGCTTTTTACCAAATCGACGTCCTCCCGAGAGACATCGTAGTCATCGCAAATTTCGGACCAAATGCCTGGTCGGGGTTTTCGAAATATATCATTTTCTGTTGCAGCGTATACGCTTGTGGGTATATCGAGTTCTTCAAGTATGTTTTCGCATTTCTCTTTAAACAATGTGGCTCTTTTACGACCTCCCGGCTTGGACTTGGAATTGGATTCTTTCTCCAATGATACTCCCCCCTGGTTGGATACTATGACGACCTGATAACCCTTTTCCATGTGTAATGCTCGCAAAACTCCGGGCACATCTTCATTCCACCACTTCCAATCTGCTGAGTGCGAGGCGTGCTTGCTTTTGGAGCGGGTTATGATGAGTGTCCCATCTAGATCGAAGACCGCGAGTTTCTTGCGAGGAGGCTGTCTCGAGTCATGATCCTTTGGCTGATATCGACCGACCAGAAGAGTTGGTGGGGAATCGTCATTGTAGCTACGTGTAGACCAGGTTGTTGGGGAGGGCGTCTTTTGCGAAGTTGGGAGGAAGAAGTTGGCCTTTTTGCTATCTTTCGGTTTCGGTCAGCCTCGTCGTTCCGTATAGTTGTCTTCTATCTTCAAGTAGACATTTTTTGTCGTGATATAGCATGGCACACTTACTAGTCACAGAGTCTTTTACTCGTTTAATCGGGTTTGGTGCAGGTGAAATGGATCGATCACTAAGTTTCCGTTTGCCGAGGGAATTGATGGACGCCATAGCCAGTCTGTTCATCTTGTGAATATTCATTGCTCTGATGCTTTCCTAGAATTTGGTTGCGCGTCGCGTTACTTTTCTCGCAAGAAAAAAAGTCTCTTTTTACATCCTTTCGTCATCGAACCCTATATCCTGTGGAACGCGAGATGGACGCGGAATGGTGGTTGCTTCACGCGAGATCACGTGGCCGACACTGGCTGGAGAAACGACAACCCTTCATCACGGATCGGATAGAGCCGAGGAAATAGAGCGTGAAGCCCCCGAACAATGGCCATACAGCAAATGCCCGCTCGCGGAGAGGCGTAGGTAGTTCTGCGGCCACCGATTGAGAAAACATACCTGTGTCGCAATCTTTTGCATGCGTCTGTCGCGATCCGTCTTCGCAACCGCGCATCCCCTTGCCACGGAAACCTAGCCACGGAAACCTAGGCGAGAAGAAACAAGAACACGGCACTCAGCATGTACGAGCTCTTCCTCACAGCTTTGGTCGAGGCCAGGGATTTCAACGCAGCATGTGCTGTCCTTGGCGGTTTCTGCGCCATGTCACCGTGGGAAACGGTCACCCGGGCGCTTTATTTCCAAGGTCCCCCGCGCCCGTCGGGCATCACAAATCAATCGTCCATTGACAAACGCATGCGCAAGGACGCAAGATTTCTTTGGAAAGATCTTCATCAGAGCCTCAGTCGACAATCCTGTATTCTCCAAGCCCGGTATGAAGTCGTCAAGGATCGCGACATGGGCTCATCCGCGACGCCAATGAATCTGGACGGCACGCCGGGCGTGTTGAGATGGGCGGATTTTCCCGACCCTCCCCACGGACGGCCTTTAATCACGCAGCGCAAAATCGTGGAGATTTGGGAGCAGAAAAATCTGCCATCTATCTTACGAGACAATAAATTTCGGTACATTTTGACATCACCCACTGTTCCTCCCGTCCACATGCTTTCAAACAGGACTTGCACTGACCTTTTCTCCCCCGCCATTTTCTCTTTCCTCCTTTCTTTCTTGTGTCCGTTGTTGCAAAAATAGGTTCAAAACAGAGATTCTGGAAGAGAATTACCGCTTCTTTCGGGATGATGTAGAATTCTGTCTCACAAGACATTATTTTCTCCGTGGAATCGCGCAATATTCGTCTTTGGAGTCCAGGGGCGATGACCAACCGGCTCCTCTGAATGCGCTTCCGGCGTGGGACGACGTGACGCCGGTCGATTCGCAAAATCGCTGGATACTACTTGTTAAAGTTCATGTTCTCCAAGATAACAAGCCCGATGAAATCAGGAAGTTTCAGGATCTACTCATGTCCATTCGTGGAGAGCTTGAAAGCGCATTCGACTTTAAAGCAATTGATCGCAAGGTTCATGATACCCGCATAACGCAGCAACAACAGGGAATACAGGCATTGCCTCAAAGGGTCATGCTTGGTAAGACCTGACGATGGTCATTGGTTGTTTTTTCCTATCGTGATTTCGTGGTGTTCTAGACGCTCGTCACAGCCCACCAAGAAAATGGCTCTTAATATCGGAATGGTCGGATTAAAAAGTCACACGTCTAAGATTTCCGATGCCGTCATGTCTATGTTACAAAGTCTGCTCGTTCGCAATTCACCATGACGAAAAAGAGTTTTGTGCTTATCCACGACGCCATCCGCTCTTGTGCAGATCTGGCACTAGTTTCTCACGGTTCTCGCCATCATATCATCAGGCATATATCTTCAGAGTAAGACGAAACATGAGCGCCTGTAGTGTACATATCGGCAGAAGCAAATGCACAAAATCGTGGGACAATGGGTTTCTTTTCTCGGAATTACCCCGCACGGTTTCAGAGCAGCTGTCTTGGTTTCCTTTCAACAGAAGAAAAGGGAGTTGGAGCAGAAATTCGTCCCAGCTTCGATTGCAGTTTATATACAAATATTATCTCGAGCTTATTCCTGGCAATAAGCCAAGCAAGCACGACGTCGATAGATAAAAACTATAATAAACCCCTTCCAGGCTATCACGAGCGTCCGTCGTCGTCGCCGCTGCAAAGTAGCCTCTTTAAGCCAATGTTTCCAGTTATTTAAATACTGGCATCAGGTCACAGACTGAAACCGTGTCAACGACATCACTCACGATGCACCACTAGATTTTGGTGCCAAGCGTCTTCTCCCGCTCGGCGACCATGCCGCTCGTCATTGGTCAAGGAGCCGTGAACGACATTACCAATTGTCCTACCAAAACCATGACGGAAGTCTTACAAGTGCCGTGCGCGGTCATGGTTCGAGCTTCAATATGAGCGAGACTAGATCCATTCGCTTCTCTCGCTGTAACACTCCCGAAAGACTTCCGGATACGTTTGACAACTGATCTGGTATATCATGAGCGCCAGGACTTGGTGTTGCGTAAAGAGAAAGCAGCAACTGACAGATGGGCCGGAAGGCTCGACGCGATGACGAAAAGTGAGCAACTTTCTTTCCAATGTTATGGCAAATTTACATCAGAAGCAAAGAATGGGACTTTAAATACGAGCTAGGATGTAATCGTGGCGACTAAGGACGCAAAACTCCAAAGTAAGGCTACTTGTACTTGGTTTGAAAATGATCTAAGCTTGTGAAGAAGAAATCCATGTTGCACTCCTTGTTTGTTTTCATATTGCTGTATACTCTCCAAAGAAAGGGGTTCGTACTGTATCGAGCCGCTCTCTAGCAATATCTTGAGCAGTGCTTCGTGGTATTCCATTACCGAGATCCGACCGTCAGGAGCAACGATCGCCAGGACCCTGCACTCTGAGGATCAAAATATCTCGGCATTAACTGTAATTTCTGGGGTAATGAAACCTACTGGTCAATGGAAAGTTCTAAAACCAAGAACGGCCGTCTCTTGTCGATCGAGTTGGGGCATTTAAAAGGCCTCATTAGCGATCTACGCAACGTCATTAGTACGCGATGTCAATGTGTCGACTCATACTTGCGGCATGTGATTTCTGACCAACTGATGACTGGGGTGCCTGGGATACTGACGACTAGATAGTCGTCCAACGAGGTACATGCCGATGTGTTTCTCGGGTATAGCTACACTAATGTCTAGATCTTTCACTTGATGAAGTCCTTATCAGGAGGCTATTTTCTTCGACAAGAGACTTCAGACCTTGGCTCAATATATTCATTGTTACTGTGGATACCGCGCATGCTTGACTTGATGAGAGGAGCAAACATATTTCCTTTCCTCCTTCCCCCCAGCCTTTCCTGATTTCTTTTCCTCGGCTCTCCGTTTCGATTTTCCATCAGTCTACCTATATATTTACAAATCGCCCCCACTCCCCCCTCCCCCGTCTTCCCCAAAATATGTACATTTCGGCAGCACACATCTGGTCTGCCGCCAGGAGGCCGTCACTGATACTTGGACCTGTCATATTTCGGATCCGATTGAGTGAAGGGTTGAAAGCAACACGACTCTCAGAACCGCCTGTGTTTCTGCAAAGTCCGCGGCATGCATGACTCTCAACGCCTCCAAGGCGTAAAAACATATTCTTGGTCGTAGCGGTGAGAATGTACTTTCCAATGAGGCGCGCTGCGGCTGACGCACTTCCAAAGGCAAGTAAGTGCCCAGCCAGCAGTACTGGCTACTGGACTCCCTGATCGGCGGCCTCTCGAATGGTGGATAGTCTGGTCGGGTCGGGCCAGGTCAGGTCGATTCAGGATACATGTCCGGCTGGCGCTTTGCAAGCAGGATGCCGTGATGATGGCATCGTCATTCACACCTCATAAGTATCATGCAAAAATGCAAACGATGTGCGAGACAACAAGGCATCCTCGCATGCAGACCTCGAGCTAGGCTTATTTTTTTCCCTTTCCCCATCTTTCGGTATCAGCCTTGCCATTTGCGATTGGACATCGGCGCAATGTGACGGGCCCGCGGAGAGAAATCCGTTGGCTTTGCTGGGGCGAGCGGAAGATGCTGGCAACGCGGTGTATTCACAGGACATAGGTCCCTAGGGAAGGGAGAATAGGAGAAACCAGTCTCGTAATGGCTGCACGTGTGCTTTCGCCGGTCCCCTGGTCCTGGCCTGGCTTTGCGAAGGGTCCGAGATGTCTCTCTTTACGAGAGCTGGCTGTCTTTCTCGCGAGGGCGCAAAACACGCATTACATGTTGCAGTCACATGTGTGTCTGCAGACTTGCATAAATTACAGACTACCTAGGTAGGTACATGTAGAGGCGTGGTGTCTATGTTTTATGTGTCTGTACGTAGGTAGTATGTATGTACACATGTATGCAAAATGTACATACACACACCGGACTCGGAAGAAAAGCCGCGTTTAGAACTTCCAGCTCACCACACCATGAACATTGAGCCAACCAAGAACAAGATGCTCGCACAAACATCCAACATGTGCATCTGCATCCACAATCCGCAGCGAGCCTTACCTAACCTCACCGCTCAACAGCCATGACATAGCATGACATGACATGACAAGCCCGGCGGCCATGCCAGGCAAGCCAATCTTCTTCGTCTCACCTCGTCTCTGTTCACCTACCCAATCAATCACCGCATCATGGGTTCAGCCCCCTCCCCCTTTTTTTCCCTTCTCATCTCACCGAACGGGCCAACCCGCCCGACTACCTACAACAGTATGTACAGGACGTGACCAGACAGTCATTCTCGTCCGCGAGTCCCGATTCCCGAGTCCCGACGGTCGACCGCCTCCTCCGATCCACGCGACAATAGTGGAAACACAGACAGAAGGCTTCTCTCCTCACATCCAATCCGAAATCCCCCACAGTCTTCCTTCAGTCCAACTTCCGGGCTTGGACGACCCGAGAGCCATTCTCACCTGAATTTACCGCTCAGGAAAAGAAAACAGATTAACGAATAAATCCCCTACGCCAACAAAAGAATGCCGAGTAACTACCGGCACTAGGCTCCGTTCCCATACCCTGGTCTTCCTCACTCCAAACAGGCCAAAAGAGGAAACGAAGAAAAGAGAAGCGCAGGGCTAGTATGGAAACAAACAGGAAGAGGGGGGGGGGGGATGGTACGTTCCTTGCGTTCAACCTCCGCGGTCCATTTCCTCTCACCAAATCATGTTGACCGCACATTCAAGAAGACAAGAGAAAAGCAAAAGCAAAGTTGAAAAGAAAAAGCAACGACAGGTGAAACACGGCAAGCCGAAGCGAGCTGCACTGTCACCCGGGGAAGTTAGTCCCCGGACGGACAAAAACAAAGCCCCCACCGCTTGATTTTTTTTTTTTAATTTTTTTTTCCCTCAAGAGAAAATAAATGAATAAATCAAAAAACTACCCCAAGAAAATCCCATGTCTACAATCTGCGATCGGGACATCTTGGTTGCGGGACAGGGTCGAGGGGAGGACGGGAAGCGGCTTGGCATCGCAGAGTCCAGACGGGGGGGATGCGTCAATCTTGACATCACTGATGAGTATGGGGGGCCCGCCTGCCGTGTGGGTGTGGCGCGGGTAGATACATGGTAGGCCAAATCTCGTGGTTTTGACACTTTTTTTTTTTCTCACTTTGTCTGTCTTCTGTCTCCCTCTTTTATTTCCCTCTCGTTTGATCGTGGAGAGGCATGGCGGGTGGACTAGGCCAAATGGGACGGGATGTAGGACATGACAATTGAACATCAATTTTCATCAATAATCGAATTTTAAAAAAGCAGCAACTCCATTAGGGTCCCGTCATCTTCCGTGGCGGAAATACGGTATGCGCGCAACGTCCACGTCGCTAGATGGTATACCCGAAAGACCGATTCCGCAAAAGAAAGAACACATACAAGTGTCGCGTATGTACATACATAACAAGACGCGCAAAGACGGACGCGTGAAGAAAAGGTAAAATTAAACACACACACACACGCACACACACAAAAAAAAAAAAAAAAAAAAAAAAAAAAAAAAAAAACAGTCACACACACATGCATGCATGCGCCAGACAGGCTCCTCAATAACATTCCCCGACGTATCACCGCGGATCATCACCAACGGTACCACCATGCATGATTGGATCTCGTCCCTCCATGCCGATAGAATAAAAAAAAGAAAGGGTAAAAAAAAAAACACAACACAACACAACACAACACGACACGACAACGCACAACAACACACAACACACAACAACACTACACAACGCAGATCGAGTCAACTCACCACATTACTGCGCATGCGTACGTGCATAGTCATACCATATAATTGCTTCGTCGTCAACGCGTGTCACACCGCATACCCGTCCTCTTACCCGTCCACCCAACCCCAGACAGACGGACGGACGGCCGGACGACAGATAGACAGGAACGAGCAGAGCAATAACATGACGGCTTGATGGAGCCACACTTGGGTGGTAGGTGAGGCTTTTGGAGCCCACATCCCTATCGTAGACCGACGTCTGAGATAAGAAGGACGAAGGAGATGGAGAAGCAGGGTAAAAACACGGGCAAAAAAAAGAAGAAGAAAAACGTAGAGAATAGAAGTGCCACACGTCAGAGTCATTAGTAAGGGGTGTTCATCAACCTATACTCCTTGAATCAGGATAGTTTATACTTGAAGGGAGAAAATGTGGGGGAGCGAAAAGAAGAAGAATAAGCCACGATAAAACTACGTAGAGCAATTACAAACAGAAAAAAAAAAACGAAAAGAGGTGAGGGCTTCAACGTCTCTTCTTGCATTTTCATTAATGTATCTTCTTTCCGATGACCTCTTTCTGTTCATGCCTGGCAGCACCAGTCGCTGTCTTCAAGGTGGCTGGCTGACTACGCTCTGCCAGCCCGTTAGTTATCCCATGTCTCATGTCTCCATGCCATGCGGTCTGGTCCGGGTGGCCATGGTCAAAAGCGACTGATACATGCAGAGCCGTCAGGCATCTGACACAGAGTCTTGGGTACGTGTGCTTGCTCGCGCGTGACACCATGGCCGACTTGTTTCAGCACCCAGCCATTCATTACCGTCGGCTATGTCTGGTTTGTTGCATCGCGTTCGGGGCCGACATGTGGGCTGCCTGCACCAGTCGGGTCTGGTGCCCGACGTTTCTCTGGTCCTGCGATGCTAGGCTTCCTGCCTTGCCACATTGTTCTGCTTGACCTGACATTGTTCAATCGAGGTGAGTTCCAAACTGGGACTGAAAACTTTCCCCAGAAACATGGCTGCAGAGACCGACTGGGTTGGTTGAAATTGCAGGCCTCGGATGGGCAAAATGCAAAGGGAAAAAGGAAAAAGAAAAAAGAAAGAAAAAGAGAAAAAGAGAAAAAAAAAGAAAAAAGAGAAAAAAAAAAGAAAAAGAGAAAAAGAGAAAAAAAAAGATTCATTCAAAAATGCCCTTTATTTTCGTGATCCATCTGCATCATATCTACATACATGTGTAGTAGTTGTGTGTTATACCTCCAGCCGCCATCAAGGCCTGCTTGTGGTCAGCCTCCCTCCCCTCAATGTCTTGGTAGCACATTACGCTCAAGAATACTCAAATTCCCGCACGAGCGGCGTCATCACTGTGTTGTGTTTCTAAAAGAAAAACATAATCTTGACGCCGACCCATCAACCTATCGGATTTTTAACGCCCCATCCCCTATACACAGGTCCCAGGCAGGGCGATAGGTAAACATAATCAAATAATAACAAAAGAAACAAAAATAAACCTGTTGTTCATGTTTTATGTCCCGTTTCTCGGGATGTCTCGACTCTTTTCTTGCTGGTAAAGGAATGAATGAATCGTCGGGTATCTTTTTATATCGCTGTTTATTGGGCGAAACGAATGGAACGAAAGGGAGGGGAAATAAAAAGAAAAGAAATGAAAAGAATACCGGTGCAGCAAAAACAGGTCATGATGCCACGGAATTGACAACATGGTTGTACTCGGATCCCAGCCGGGAATGGATAGACACGGAAGTGAGGCGAGCAGGCAGGCAGGCAGGCAGGCAGGCAGGCAGGCAGGCCTACTTGCGAAATCCCACCTTGTCTGCAATAACCTTCCAAAATCGGCCCTTGGCGTCTTCGCTTCGTGCCCTTGCCATAACCACATCTCGCTGCATGGGTCCGACAATATCCTCATCACCCCGGCCGGGGAACTTGCCGTCCGCCTTGAGTGATTCCAACATTTGTGGTACGGCACTAGGCAGGCAGTCCTCCACGCGCCTCCACTCAAGCTCAGCAAGAAGGTCGTCTTGGACAGCATTGGAACTTCTGGACCGCCCACGTCCGCGCCCGCGGCTCTGGTTACGAGACGCCACTTGGGATCCTGCCATCGAATGGCAGGTGTTCTTGATGACCCCTTCCAATGTCGTTCTCCATCGTGCTTCCATCTCGGCCCACTTTGCCTCGGTTAGGACATAGATTTTGCTCGTCTGCCCATAATTTTCTCCGGTTCGCACCAGATGCTTGGTGTAATTGACGCGCGCCAGATCCCAGTCACTGCGGAACTTGGCGATCGCCTCGGGTTCGAAGCTGCTTAGCTCATATGGCTGCGGTGTAATAGTAAAATTGGCGTGGCCAAGTCGGTCGGACCATTCATCATGGTCATGCTCTTGCAGGATGGTTGGGAGGATAAGGGGGAGCTCGGCGCTGCTCGACATCTTGCGCAAGGACGAGACGGATGGACGGGTACTCAAGAGCGGACGAGCCGACTGGGGCGGCGACATCAGTGCAGGTGACAATGGAGGGTCCAGCATTGGGCTGCGTTCTACTTTTGGGGACTGTAGCGGAGATTCCCTAGGCGGCAACGCCGAAGCACTGATCGTAAGCGGAGGCAGCAATGGGGTTGTTGCCAGGGATCGATCGCGTTCCAAATTGGAGTGATCCTCTGACGTCAAGTGAATGCCAAGTCCAGTTTCTGCATCGTCGCCAAGACTATAAAGAGATAGAGAGGTGTCCGGTGAGATGGGTTGTTTGGTCTCCGGAAATCCGTTGGCTGCACGAGAAACAGACGTTGATGACGACCGGCTGCTTGGTGCTCCATGTGAGAGGACGTTTTCAAGGCTCAGGCAAGTTGTCGGCGAAGCTCTCAGTGTCGCACGCTTGCCTGTTTGCCAACGTCTGATGGTGGGCATTCGTGACCCCAGCTTCGACGCAAATTCGGCAAAGGCCGTCTCGGCAGCATTACGCTTCTTTCCTCCCGGATGGGCTTCAGTCACATATTCTCCGTCGCTGAGAATTCCCATGTCATAGTCAATATCAAATTCGGAGACGAGGTCTCCTGGATATTCCGCTTCCACGCTATTGCGATGGCTGCAAGCCTGGTCACCTATGTACGTGATTTGAGAATTAGTCTTGGTAATTTTGTCATGGGAAAGGGCCGGCACTCTGGGGATATTGTGGGCCAAGGGGATAGGTAGGGTCGTACATAGGCAGCTATACAAGCCAAAGCTGTCTGTATCTGTGAACAAGCTGTCCGAGTCCCCCTCTCGTTGCTGCATTGGCTCCTCCTCAACGTCGGTCAAATATCTCACGCTAGACAAGGTGCTGGAGGCCAGAGATGGCGGAGACGGGCATTCTGGCTGGGCCTGCATTGGCAGTTCCAGGGACGACGTTGAACTGAAAACTTGGTGTGCACTATTTGGAGAGAACACGGGGGTAACGAGGGAGGTGACGTTAGAATAAGACGAACTGGTCGTAGAATAGGCGCACGGGAGGTTCATCTGGTCGAGATTCGTCGTTGTCAGGAAGGATGATTCTGCGGCTGCTGTCTGTCGCTGCTGCACCAACTGTGGTAGAAGAAGTGGCTTGAGTCGAGGCGACATTTTTGGCACAGCGTAGAGGCCGCGAGTTACAGGAATGGCTGACAGCAGGATGTAGTCGTGGGAGACGGATCTGGGGATAACACTGATTTTCTGATGTGTGTTGCGGATGTTGGGATGAGAGAAACCAGACTTGTCGGCAGGCTGCTGGATGGGAAAGGAGATTCACTGGCGGGCAAGGAGAGAGAGAGGTGTATGTAGACAGCAGGGGGTTGCAAAGGAGGCCAGTTCCGCGGATAGTAAGAATGCTGGCCAGGTAATTGGGGTCGTCCGGTGCTTGCTATGCTTGCTGGCGATTCTGTGTGTTTGCTGGACTCCAACGTCAGATATCGGTTGTTTGGGATCTGGCATGGGTCGATCAGGGACGGGGAACGGGCGTCAATGTTCCAATTGAAGCTTTTTTTTTTTCCTACTGCTTAAACAAATGTTCGCCAGCACGACAAGCTGGCATGCTCCACTCTCGGTGGGGTGGCCGGGGTGGTCAGGATGGTCTAGTCTCGCTGGCTGACCCAGGTGGATACAGCCTGCCTTCCTCCCGCGAGCCAGGCCAAGCCTCTTTGACGGCTCAGAAGAGGGCCGGTGAGGTGAGTGGGAGCTTGCGCGGGTGGCGGCGCATGCACGCTTCTAGCCGCTAGCTTATCTAGTCGTAAGGCGGCTGTGAACGGACTTGAGGCCAGGCTCAGAGACAGCTGGGCAAGAAAGGGGAAGGCGGGCTCCACCAATACTGGTGGAGTAGAGCCGTTCCGGTGGCGGAATTTTCCTGCTTTCTGTCAAGCCTAGTTGGTTTGGGATTGTCGTCCGCGCTCGTTGGTAGGCCGTCTTCACTGTTTGGCGACCTTTGTTTGGGCGTTTGCAAAATGAGCCTTGGTGGATGATCGGGCTATTATGGTGGTAGAAAGGATGGTGGCAGAGGCACAGACTCATGGCACTATGTGTATTTTTAGAGGTGGCCAGACGATGCTGTATATAGCCACAAAGACAATGAGTGAATGGAATGACACTGGCCATGTTCCTCCAACTCCGGGCATTTTGGACGAGCCGGGAAGGCTGGACGCCCAACGCGGGCGATTGTCCGGGGATGATGCAGTTCCACGTGTTGGCTTGAGGCGGTTGGGCGAGAGGAACAGTTGCTTCCTTGCTCGCGATCCGAATGGCTGTTCTCTCAGCGTAGCGGCGGCAGCGGAAAGGTTGGTGTCTTCATCTGTCCCTTTTTTTTTTTTTTTTTTTTTTTTTTTTTTAGGCGGTGGAAGTGACACACCCGACTACTATCCGGTGGCGTCTGGTTTGACGGACTTGACTCCTCATGCTGTCCTTTTAGTCAATGGTAAGTGAGGGCCTGGCCTCAAAACTGTACAGGTACTCAATACTTGGCCTGCGTGTGTTGTGCCACAAACTTACTTTCGCTGCCTGTGCCGGAATTGGGTGCAGCTCTCCACCTTACCAGTCCTCGTTCCTCACGCATCTCGCTCACTTTGGGCCAGGCAGGAAGGTGGTGAGGAACTGTGAGGGGTGGATGTGACGATACGCGGTGGGCAGCGGCACGTGAGAATCAACTCCGAGCACAGTGTCTGACGTGTTGCATAGCTTTTTTTTTTCCAAAGCAATCGTGGTGAACCCTTGGCCAGCCGTTTATGTACTGCAATGCCAACAATAGCTTGTCTTAGTTCAGTGTAGAAAACCAGATCAGCGTATCAGGCGGGTGCGGACTGGTCAGGAGCGGTGTCGACCTGCTGCCGCCCAATGTGAGCAATTATGATATCTTTTTTTTTTCCCTACCTTCTTTCCTTTCCTTTTCTCGCGCCATCTCACCATAATCCGGAACTGGCCGAATCGATAGATGTCTGCAAAGATTGCCTATTCTTGGACGACAAACTATTCACTCATAATATCCGGCTCCAGTTGGGATGGCCGGTGGCGTCGCAAGATCGTCGTCTCGTGTTCTTCATGGCCGAGTCGCGACTACATGCGAATCGGTTGTTACCACTTTCTTGCGATTTGTGGTCGGCAACAGTGGAATGTCCTATTCCGACGGGAATAACAATGTTGCCGTTGACAAGCACATGCATAATCAATGTCATCGGAATGCTCCAAATCTCCTGCCAGACGCACCTCTGGGGCACCATCTCAACCGATCTGCTCGATGCTTTATCACAGCACCGCATGCACAGCCATCATCATGTACATACATACATAGGTATGTATGTATGTATGTATGTATGTAGATACATATGGGGTATACCTCATAGAATGGATCGGCTCCAAGAGTTGACAAATGTCAACGAGGCGTTGCGGGTGGAGGAGTAAGGACAAGGACTCAATGCAAACAGCCAGATTCTGGACCCTTCAATGTTCCCCACTAAAATACCACCAGCTTGACCAGCCGAGCAACGACACCCTGCTGCGCTCCTGCCCAGTTTGGATCATGATGTCTGGCCTGGTCTGCCCCTCCTCCTCTTGGCCCCACCGCTTGGGGAAGCAGCCGAAGGTTCTAGTTGGGATCAATGATCAATACTCCCGTCCAGTCCAGATGGATGTCCGTCCAGTCGACGCCCTCCCTTGAACCTGTCTCCTGTCTCCTGTGCCAGGTGCCAGGTGCCAGGTGCCAGGTGCCAGGTGCCAGTTGCCAGTTGCCAGGTGCCAGTTGCCAGTTACCAGTTGCCAGTTGCCAGGTGCCAGGTGCCCGGTGCCCAGTAACCTCAAAGTCTACATGTACTTATCTACTGATCATTTTATCACTTACCGCAGAACTCTGATTCTGTGCACGACGCGGCATTGCAGAGCTGGCTATTGTGTCTTTTGTCATGACAGAGCATCCTTCAAGAGTCAGCGGGCTCAACGCGGCAGCAGAAACACACAGCCTCCTGCAAGGAATATTGAAAGTCTGGTTTTCGCTGACTGAGAATGATCGATCCCGGCCTGAACAACGTCATCTCACATGACTACCATCCTCCTTTTTGAATTGAATGCTGACGCGATGATGGACTCGAGCAGGGGGTCGCATATTCGACCCCGATGCCTTGAACGCACCTAGTCATGGACACAATCAGCAGTACCTTCCTTGATGGATAGCTTTCACCGTGGCTGTTTTGACTATCAACGCTTCAAGCGGATGACACAGTGGCAAGCTGCAGCGTGGCTTGCTGCCGTCAAGATGTTTATTTCAGATATCCACTAAAGTAGGGAAAAAAAAGAAGAAAAAAAAAAGGTAGAAAATAAGAATTCGGTGAATGGGCCGTTAAGCGAATCAGCCATCAGCGCTGGCCGGAGACGCGCGGTTTTCTTTTGTGTTGGTGACAAAATTTGCTGACGCTGCAAACAGGGCATGGCATTACTTCGGTTGCAATCCGGCCTCGTCGACTTGGACGGTGCTGCGACGCTCCTGTTTTGCGCCATCCAGGAGCCAGTGCAGATGATCTTAAGCCACTTGCGCAGTCAAGAGATCATGCTAACCTATCGCGATTCAATGTGCGCTCGATTTGCGGTGTCGTTTTGATTCGGCTCAACCGCCTATCACTGTCCCATGGCACAACACAGTGCCGATATCTAGCAAACATAGTGGGTGCGTTTGTCCAGTCCGTCGCTGGACTCCTCCGGTGCTGTTACAAATCAGCTCACAAGTAAGGGAACATATATCTTCATCAGCGTGGACAAACGATACCGCCAATAGCGTGTTGCTCAGCGTCTCATCAGCTGCACAGCTGACTGACTACCTGCGCTCCTCAAGAATATTGCCATGTCGTTCCAACTCCCGATAGTAGCTCCGCCCGGTTTCTGTAAACCATGACGCCGCGACCATCACAAGCAATCGACAGGGTACTACTGCATAGTACATATGTATGTACATACTATGAATGGATGTACGAGAATGCTACACACCCGGTCCTATCACGCCCTGCTGCTCATTGCGTGTCTATAGCTCAAGCGTTGCCTGCAACGCTGCTTTGAGTAACTGGAACAACGAAAGAGGTTCAGCCCGCCATAATGCTATTCATACCTGCTTCGGGGCCGAGACTATGTAGAATCGATTGTACTGGGCGAGCCTGAACATACCGTGCAGCCAGATAAGTCAGTCGGTGAAGTACGAATGCATATTTGATTTTCGTTGTTTTCGCGGTTCATGCGAGCTCTATGGGCACAATATGTATTGGTTCTTTTTACTAGCCCTGCACTACAGCTTTTGTTCTTGATTGATCAGCAGGTTTTGTTCTTCATCATCAGCCAGCAAGCATGTCATGCTTCTCGCGAATGACATCTTGCAAACTGGCGTGACCAAATACTCCGGACTTAACGAGGCAGGACGTGAGGGTCTGCATGACTGCTACATGGAACCAGAACTAACAGCCGGCAATTGCGGTCCATAATCTCAAGTATCAAGCAGTATTAAACACAATTCGGATCGTGTTTAGCCAAGATTTAGCGCCAAGATTCCGCCTGTTATGATCATGATTAGCAGTCGTCACATGCCGTCGTGGTAAAGGGTGGTCTTCATACCGATTCGATGTGAAGCGGCGAATTCTTGGACGAGGCACGTGATGAGATGGAATAGTTGTCATCTCATGATATTGGCCAGTGAGAACTGCGGGTCAAATGGAAATGGCGCGAACTTTGTTAGCTGCAGAGCTCTGTCCGTCCCAGGTTTCGATTCATCTGCATCTACAACGGTTCATCTTGTTAAGCATGTCTCAACGCCATGGCTACATTTCCTGCAACACGATCAATTTCGGGAAGATTGACTGCGAGCCATGTAGACGGACCTTGACTACCAGTAGCCGCCACAAAATGTACGTTCTTGTGTGTGTACGTGTGCGTACATACATACATATGTATGTATGTATGTATGTACATATGTATTTGCTGGAGTTTGGTCTAGCTTTCTTGGGAGAGAAGGCTGGGTCCGATAATGGTTGACCAGCTCCCCGTCGGACCGAACAGATCTCTCGCATCTCGTGCATGCTTACCGTTTATTATGGCGGCAGCCATCTGGCCAATCCAATGCGAGTACTACCGGGACGATTACACACCGGATGGGCAGGGGTAATTTCTTTGGCTGCGAACAGACAGCTTATTACTGTTGAAGAGCAGATACCCAACAGGACCCTACAATACTTGCGTCTTCTTGGCAAGCAATTGCTTTGCTTTTGCGCCAGGCTGCATCTTCCATGTGGCACCGAGCACACACCTTCGCGATGTGGACCTTGATGGCTGTCGCAAATTTGTCTTGCGGATATCTCGACTTCGGACAGTTTGAACAGCCCTCATGAGATGAGATGAGATGAGGTGCTCTCTGCTTTCCACGCTTTCGTTCATTAGATTGTATGGCATGCCGGATGGGGTTTCCTTGTCACGTCTCAACTGCGTCGCGTTGCGGTGTGTGTTTGTTGTGTACTTGTACACCCGAATCTGGATTTCTTTTGGGCATGGGAAATCTGTCAAAATGCTTCTGACAGGAAACGACATTAAATTGCAGCAGCGGCCATTTTGGAACACCTGATCGTGGCATGATGTGGTTGCGCCGAAACAGGATTTAGCGAAGGGTATGCACGTTTTAGGGCCAATGGTGATTCAACCTCAACCGTCAGTAAGGCTATTCTCTGCCTAGGGGTGTTGATGATGCGGCGGTGGAATAGATGTAATCAGAACTCAGGACTCAAGGCTGTCGATTTGGGAAGGGGTTATGGTCTCCTCTTATCCGCGCTGTGCCTTGCAGTAGCTCTGTTCTTTGCTACCCTCCTTCGTGGCCCATTGACCGCTTTGAGCGACGAGTGTACACGGTCTACCGCGGCAGAGAGAGAGAGAGAAACGATCGAACGGGGAAGGAAGAAGGAGAGAGGAAAGGGAAAAGATGGGGGGGGAAAGAAAAAGAAAAGGAAGAAAGAAAAAAGAAAGAAAAAAGAAAGAAAGAAAGAAAGAAAGAAAAAACGTGGTTCGATATGGTGACTCGTGCGCCGTCCCAGCTCCAACCAGCCCTACTGCCTAGGCCTTCAGACCGACTGCATCACGAGTCGGGATAACAGTCGGTTCATTCGGTGCGGTCGGTTGAGTCGGTTGTTCGTTCAGCTCAGAGCGTTGACTATGCCTCGAACCCTCTGTTGCGACCATGGCGGACGAGGAAGAAAAATAAATGAACACTCGCGTAGCACATCTCATCTCTGCCCGCCCCCCCTCTCTCCCTTTCTGGGCATTCAATGAACCATTCAACCCCAATCGGCCTTGTCTCGCGAACTCTGGAACCGTTATTGGAATCGTCATGACGTGCCTGGCCATCGCGGGACGGAGAAGTGGGGGAATACCATTCGACTTTTGGGCAACGCATTGCATTGATCTGAACGGCCCCGGAACAGCGCAAGCGACAGGTGACAAGGCCTATCTTTATTCCTCATCTGGTCTGTCTGTCCCGTAGATCCCCCTCATCATTATCCGCTTATGGTCAATTCAAGTCGACTGTGCCTTTACATTCCGCCAAGAGCTAGAGTTGGATCGGGAAGAAAATCACCACCACCCCGCGCAAGCTCCCAACTGCCTGGCTTTTCTTGGCCAAGACTCTCCTCTCCGAATGCTTACTCACATACAATATGCACAAAACACAGGCTCAATTGAGAAGCCAAGAACGAATTCAAGCCGGGACTTCACCGCCGTCGTCGTATCCGAACAACACTTCCACACCACACCAGATCATATCACATCACATCAAGAAAAAGGTTTGAACAAACGGGTGAAAGTTTTTCGTCCCAAGCCTCAAAAGGGTGAATAGTCTGACCCTGTAACTCGTAACATTAACCTTCCTGATCCGCGACGACATTCCTTTTGTCGATCTGCTCATTTTCCTACGAGCCTAGAGTCAGACAGGGTGCTCAACGCGGCAGCAAATCAGGCAAGATGGCACAATTTTTTTTCATTTATCGCATCAATTGCTGGTCTTTTTCTTGGACAATCCACTCGCCATGCTTGAGTGCTCCGGACTCTGAATGGCAGGCTCTGCGTGACATGGTCCAGTTTTTCTTTTTTAGTTTTCTCTTTTTTTTTTTTTTTCATTTTCGTGTCTGCGCTTGTCTTGAAGCATATGGGCAAGAGATGTCAAATTGTGATGAGAGGGGTATTAACGTTGGGATGGGATGAACATACATACATATGTATGTACATATGTGAGGGCATGCGCATAAATGTGTATATACATGCATACTTTATATACGTACATATGTACGTACACTGCACATGTGCTTTCGTAGCGTCATAGCCTGACGGGTCAACGGATGGCGGACGATATTGGTTTATTCAGCTAATCCGGTTGAGTTGCTATTTTCGAATACAATTATGTATTATGAGGATGCGTGCGTGCATATGTATGTAGAATGCGGAGGCCGCTACGCAATCGACAGGCAGACATAGCGGTATTGCATTGTATACCAGAAGACAGGAATAATGAGTCCCGGGCGTCGAAGACTCGTGTAATCAAGAGTTCTAGTATATATACACAATATAAGCATGTGCATGTTCTGGACAAATAAGGTCAGGGGTACAGTTGCCGCGAGTACACCGCGCGGAACAATATTGCTTTCAAGCGTTCCCATGCACTACTTTCTCTTTTACCCGCTGTCTTTTCTCTTCAGTTCCTTTCTTCATTCGGTTACATTTTCCATGGCTTATACCATTATATCCGCGTTTTCCGGTTTCTATCTTCAATACCTTCTTATTCTTTCATAAGCAAAAAAAAAAGAAAGAACAGAAAATACATGTCAACCTCCCTTAAATCCCTCTTTTTTTGTCTTCTCTTCTCTCCGCTGTACATCCTTTTTTCGTTTTTATTTCCTGACACGCATAATCACTTGCCCTTTTTGAATACTCTTTACCAACAGTTGCGAGTTTGAACGTCATGTCGGGTATACATGCTACCTCATTCTTACTCAAGGCTGAGCCATCCCCTCGAGGGTCTGCATGTCTGCATGCATGTGCATGCATGAGCATGCACAGGATTGGACGGGTCATGATGATGATGATGCAGGATTCAGGCGATAGGCTCCCGAGTCACGATATTGTCTCGCTCTTTGAAGGGCAGAAATCGATGAAGGGGTCTTACTTTCTTGTTCTTTCCTTCTTTTCTTTTCTTTTGCGTCTTTAAAACTAGAAGAGATCAAAAGTTCTTTTTGGCTCCACAGAATGATCTGGTCGTTTCGTGGTTGGACATTGACAAAAACAGATTTTGTTTGGCCGTTTTAAAAAAAGAATTAAAAAAAAAATAACCATGATTCTTCTCAGGAAAGAGAGATCCTAGTCATGATAGAACTGATGATACGAGAAAATGGCAGTGCACATTGCTTATCGCAATCATGAGCAGCCAAGAGCTCTCGCTTCCTTTGTATTTTCATCCTGACTCGCAGCGAAAAGGTACCTAGAAGGTAAGATAGCACAGTTACATTGCATGAGAAACCCAATTCGACCTCCTCTGCACTGCTGGAACGGGGCTTTCTCGCCCCGAGCAGGATGCTCTGGGAGGAGCGCAAAAATCGGTCAAGGAAGCATTTGTGTTCACATGTATTTTCTGCACTTTGGTGGCCTTGTATGAATTAATATGCTATGCTTGATAGGGGGCTGCTGTGGCAAGAGAGGCCTTCCGGTGCGTATGCCAGTCCGTTTATCCTGTTTTCCTTAACCTTTTTTGCCATCTTTCCACGGATTAGAACTCTCGAAACTGGGAACTTGGCATCTGCAGGAGACGGCATGGATGCCATGTCTGTCCGTGCGAAGAGAAGTGAAGATTTTGCAGAATCAAGTCAAAGTTATCTCTGTCCATTGATGGAGATTATTTGCGGTATGTGACGCTGATTATGCGGGTGTAATGCTCGTGTATTGTTGTCTGCATAGACTCTCCAAGTAATTACAAAGGCGACAGACAACACGCTCGTCGGGATGAATGGCCTGGTTCGTTGCGCCTGGTGGCAAGTGTTTGGCTGGACGATCGTCACCGACTCTGAAATCCAAATTTTAAGAATCATTTGTTCTTGTTCTCTTACGACAAAAGTAGCGGAATTGGATATCTGATGAATATTGCGTAGGCGTACAGAGAAACAATTGTCTCCCCAAATCCTCTGAATCGTAACCTATTGCTTCTTACCTTCATTCGGAATACAGGGCATCTCAGCAGACTCTGCTAGCCAAGGGTCAATTACGACCATTCTTGTTCCCGGTGATAGGAGTAGACGTTTAGCACAGCTTAATCTATAATAATACCAAAGTCTCGCAAGCTTTAAAACATAAGGGGGCATATCATGGTCTGTATATAACGGTGTATACACGTCCCTCCCTCTCGTGGCTCCCAATCAACCATGATGTAGTATCTTTTTGTCTGCAGAAAAAAGAATGAATGTATCGCGACTTCACTATATTGACAAGTTTTGCAGCTCCGATTGTTCCCCATCGTCTCGACGATATTATTGCACCTCATTTCTTGTCAAGTCCAGGTAGGATCCTCGTCACGGCCAGCTCTGTGCTCCTCGACGCTTCTGTACTTGATCAGAATCGCGACCACAAAACACAATCTTCGGCCTCTGATCGAAAATAATAATCACAGGTAAGAAGGAAGGGAGGGATCTATACTTAAATAGAGAGCGATTGAACCGGACCGGGACTAAGACCCTTGAGGGACCTTCTCACCACTGACGGTCCCGTTTGTGTAGATCCGTAGATAAACATCAACTGGATGGGGAAATACCTCGGATCCGACCGGTTCTCGATACCACTCTCAATGCAACATAATTACACCAGTGCCATTGTTCAATAGAAGCAAAGAATGTCGAGTTCGGGAGCAGCGGTCACTAATGATCGTCTGTATGAATGTATGGTGGTGGCACCGAGGCTATAGGAGCCAAGTTCTCATGATGAGGTTGCTTTACCCTCTTGTTCTTTCCATCTTTTTATCGCTGCCTTTTGTTTTCGCCCTCGATTTTGGTTTCGTTGGAGAGGCGAGATAACGAGTTGGGCCTGCCGGTCGAGATTGATGGAATAGATGCAAAACTATACATAGAGGCATGTATATGTCTGTGATTCAGTGCGTGGCTTGTTCAGAGGCACCTTCGTTCTTTGGTGCTACGTCATTCTTTGCTCCATAAAGAAAAGTTAGGTTCCTGCAAAGTACCTGAAAATCACGTAAAGGGGATTAGACATTATTCTATTCTTCTTCCATGGAGTTGACGGGGACAAAGGCGTGGAAAGAACATGACGGACAATATTCATGTACTTGCCGTATTTATTTGAGCTGCTCGAACGTGAGGGTTTGATTATATCAACGATTTGTTGTCGAGAGCACTTTCGTGGACATGTTTGCCGTTTTCTGTTTCACCATCTGGACAGAGACATGGAAATTTCATGCTTGAAATTTATTGCGTGCTCGAACGGACTGATGGGAGGGAAGAAGAGTAGGGTGAAAGTGAAATGAGCTTATGGGGCCCGGATGTTTGTATCCAGTCTCGGCGAACAGGTGTATCACATGAAAGTATTTCGTGCGATGGACCTTTTATGTATCTGAACAACACATAAGGATAAATATATGTCGGAATTCCTTTTAACTTACGTACTCGTAACATAAATCTCAAGCCTGTTTCTCCTGTTCAGTCAAACGCCCCAATCCAAGGCGCCCTGTTCCATGACACACATCCCGCCGCGAGACAGCTGGGTTTTTTTTTTTCGAACCCAAAAAAGAGAGGGAGGAAATAATTCACGAGCCAAAGAATCAACGTAGAATCTCTCTGATAATGCCAACAAAAAGAAATCACAATCGGCTCACTGGGCTCTCGTGAGTCGAGACCACCTCATGTCATTAATATAAGGTTTGCGCCAACGGCCCACGGGATGGGTTTTTAGGGCAAAACCGGGGCAAGGAGCGCAGGAAGATGGGTCACGAACGTACGATTCCCTGGAAAAAAAAGAAAAGAAAGAGAAGAAAACCCCACTTAATTACTTATTCAAAATACCAGACTAAGCAAGATCCCGAGAGTCGGGCACTAGCTAGGATAGGGGAGCAGCGTTCCGGCATGAGCGTGGTGGGCGGGCATTTTGTTTCATGTTCACGTCGGCGGTGGAAGGAATGGGATATTCCGGAATGGCTGTCACGGAGAGTAGGAATGGGTAAGAGGGCAGATTTGTGAGGGAAGTGTTGATGCTTGGACTAGGGTCAATCGTGCGTTTGTGTACACGCAAGTATGTACGGGCGGAGTATACATATGGCTTCTTCAAGCAGATGCGTGTTGGTTGAAGCTGTGACAAGAACACGGTGGGCTGACTAGAGAAGAAAGGGGGGGGGGGCTAAAAAAAAACACTTGATTTCTGAAGCGGGCACCTGTTTGTCTTTTGTTTCGAAGCCATAGTTTGACCTTTCAACACACATACCGGGGTGTCCCGTGTCTGGAATTGATGGTCCGGTTCTTTACATCATCATGGGGTAAAAAAAAAAAAAAAAAAAAAAAAAAAAAAAAAAAAAAAAAAAAAGATACCAGGACTATAGAGTCGAGACGATCGATTCCAAGCGTTATGTGCATTTGTACACACGCGGCGTTTGGTTCCGAAGCAGTCCATCGGCGCAGATGCTCTGGACTTTTGAGGTTGCAGCTCATGGACAGGGTGGGATGGCGTCACTGGTGATGGACACTATACTTTGAGTTTGCTGGTATTGCCTCATTGCCCAGCATTTGTTCTATTACCAGGGCCAGCATCGTCGATTAAAAAGAACAAAAGAAAGAAAGAAACGACGCTCCCACATGTCCAAGAACTGGCTGCACACCTTGGCGCCTCAAATTGGCATGCTTTAAATGGGGTCCGGTCTCGTAGGGGCAAGACCAAAATGAGAAAGAAGAAAAAGGGTTTATCTGTGGTATATGGGTCTTCTTCTTTTTGATTTTCCTCTTCCTTCTTTCCCTTTATCCTACGTGCTCGCCGCTTGGTGTTAGACCATCATCTGAGAAGGAGGACCATGAACACATTGAATGTAACGGACTGCATTTCCGAGCCTCGTCACGCCAGACGTCGTGTGGTTTTTGTCTCGCCATGATCTGAGCAGGAAATCTGAGACATCAATACTTGCGCGCCGTTGTACGGATTTTGGTCTTCGAATAGGATTTGATGGCGCGATGGGTGTCACTGATGAGTGCTGCCGACCCACACCGGCGAGGGTCGATGAAGTTGGCCGTGAGGTATGGACGAATGTGTCTCTCTCCATCCGCTCCCCTCTTTTTATTTTGGACAAAAAAAAAAGGAAAAAAAAAAAAAAAGTAAGGACTAAAATTGAATGATTTTTCTTTGTCGGCCGATCTTTGTTCTGTAATGGCCGGTTGGGTATGTATGGTGCCGCAGACTGGCTCATCCGCCTTGACATCATCCGTTCCCTTTGAACTTTTTCTTCTTTCTTCCTATCTTTTTTTAGTTTAATAGACCCGTCACCCATGCACCTTGTCAAGGTTCCGATCTGAACATTCGCGCATCCGGTGGTTTTGTACTTAATATATACTTACACATATACACCCTATGCTTGTGTGCGTATATTTATATATCCTGAGTGCAGCACAAGACTGCACGACACACCGCATCTCTCTTTCCCTGGCGCCTTGCTGCATCATCCCATCCGCTCCCCAGGATATCTGACCGCTTCCCAACACGACGAAAAATCCCACCAACCGCGTATGACGAAGAAGTTCAATTAAACATGACCATGACCATGACCAGCTTGAACTGCCAGCAACATGATCCGACCATGCAGGACATGCAACGCGCGCAAGCAACTTGTCGACGCTCGTCCTCGTCATCTTGGACGTCGTCCAGCACGTCCTGCTCGTGGGCCTCGTCATCACCACCAGCGCCACTACCAGCATCATCATCGTCGTCACAGGATGGAGAAGTCTCATCTTCTGCCGCATCGCGTCCACCATCCTCGCGCCTCTTTGCGGCCTTGAAGCGACAGGGCGGCACAGGCACAGGCGCATCATGCAGAGCGAGCCGCACCTGCCAAGGCATGAGCACCCAAGACAGACGCGAGCTCTGGCGATGCATGCTTGAACTGCAGCGGCAGTATGGGTGCTACAACTCGACGAGAATCGATCTGGCGGTCCACGAGGGCGATGCGGGCCTCGATCTGATGCGTAAGTGAATATGCGTAGCTTGATTGTTTCTTACTCTTTCCGTTTCTTTCTGTCTTTCTTCATTTCTCTTTTTGTCCGAGAACAAACCTTTTTGGCTTTTCTGGTGGTGTGTGAGGGTGTGTAACAGGTTGTGCGCATTACGATGGTGCGTCATGACCGATTGTCCATCGCGATGGAGATGGTTTGGCGGCCGGTGCTTCGCCAAAAAGAGGAACCTGGTGGAACCCCACGGGCGACCTACCACTGCCGGCTGCCAGCTGCCAACTGCCAGGTGGGGCCGGAAGTGCAGCTGCAAAAAATACCAGACAGACAATGCACGAGATGCGAAATGCAAAACGCAAAATGAATGCAACCATCAAGACTTGAACGCTAAAGAAAAGAAGAAGAAGAAGAAGAAGACGAAGAAGAAGAAGAAGAAGAAGAAGAAGAAGAAAGCCAAGACAATCTCCCCTTATCCGAGTTCCTTTTAACCCTCTCGCTCGCTTGGCTAACACAAGCCCCCATCCAAAACAGCGAACCCGTTCATCATCGATACCCTCAACGGCTCCCTCATCGACCTACCCACTCAAGGCTGGGCCACGCTGGATCGCTGTCTCAGGAACACAACACCTCAAGCTGATTCAATGAGGCTGGGACAGCCGAAATCATCGAAATCTCGGCCGCGATTTTGGTCCAATTCGTGAGTCATGACGGGGGGGGGCTCATGTGCTGCTTTTTGTTCGATGCGACCCACCCTCGAGTGGTTTATAGGCATTCTAGTATGGCCAATGTTTGGGACGAGTTTTTTTTTTTTTTTTTTTTTTTTTTTTTTTAAAAAAAAAAAAAAAATCATTTTCCCCTCTAGCTTCTCCGCTTCCTTTTTCTTCCCTTCAACCACCAACCTAGCTTGACGTGTGTCCTGAGTTCAGACTACCAGCCAGCCGGATGCGGGAAAGGACCAGACTTACAATGCCCATCTTTGGTCTAGGGTGGTTCTAACCAGTGGCTTTCTTTCTTCTCTTTGTCATTATTTCGTCTTGTTATTTCACCCGATTAGCGATACCCTTTGAGCTGAATGATGCATTACTATATTATATATTCTGCCGCAGCTCTTCTCGTGGCCCGATCCGACTGTTTCTGGCCACGCATAGCGCCATGGTGCCACGATGTCACATGTAACACGAATTCGTCACAGTAATGCACCATCTTGTATCAGATCCATTTCGTCCATGCTCTACCAGCCTCTCCATTGCTGCCAATTTCTTGGCCCAGTGGTCGATCATATACGAGTAACTAGTATACTCACAACGCATCGTGGCTCTGAAGCAGATGACACTGGAAAGATGTATGCCTAGTAAATATGCGCGTTCGTCACGAGTCAGTCTCGACATGCTTTGGCCGGCGCCGGGTATATACAAACGAGGCACAATCCCCAAGAAACAAGACGTATTGTCTTTCTTTTTTTTTGGCTTTTTCAACCTCTTCGTCACTCGCTTCCCTCCACTTTCATTTTTCTCTGTTCTTATCAACATATTTGGCAGGAATCAGGATGCTCTGGTTTTAAAAACTTTCTTGATCTATTACTATGACCCTTGGTTTCCACAATTTGCCGGGCCGGGACGATTCCTGACTTGTAGTCCGGGCTCTTGTTTTGGCAAATCTACCCGTCTCTGCACGTGGTTGCTGAAAGATTTTTGAAAAAAAAGGAAAGAAAAAAAGGAGAGAAGGCAGTCTGATTGTCTAATTCTTCTACTTCCTTCTGCGCCTACTTAATATGAGAGTCACAAAACGTCACAAAGGCCGCACGGCGGGGATATGGTGAGCATGTTCGATGAGATGGTGTATACCTGCGTTGAATGCTATAAAGGGTAAATGCTATAAAGGGTAAATGCTAGATACAACACAATGCACAAGCAAATATCAATGTATGAGATACAAGAAAGCGCAGGCCACTATTGATCGCGACGAGGAATCTGCATGCGGAGAGTCTGGACAGGCTCTCATGCCGCGAGGGAGCAGCGGCTGACCATGAAATCGGATCAATCAATTGTCATCAGCTGACATAGAATGTTTAACCGGAATCCATTTGATACAGTATGGCGCCAGGGAGACGAGGGAGTCGGTTTTAAAGAAAGAGATGAAAAACACGAGACGTGTTCCCGACGTAAACAAAATCACCGGCTCACTCAGGTCACTTCCGCTCATCTTTCACCACGCCGGCGCCGAAACTCGCGATAAGGCATGGACAAAGATGAACACAGTGACTCGCGGTTTTTTTTTTTTTTCCCTTCTTCTTTCTTGCACTAACAAGCAGATTAGTACATACAGGCATGGAGTAATATGCCAATATATCGATGGCAGTGGCCATGCATGACCTTGGACACGCGCCGTGTTGGAGTGGCTGTCGCGATGGAAGCAGGCATGCGAAGTGCGTGGTGGGGAGTGAGTCTTTCCAAAGATGCTACACTACACCGAGAATCATTGACGAGTTAAAGAAATTCAATCGACACACTGTAGACGTTTTCATGATGTGTAGTCTCGAACCTGGTCTGGGGATCGGCTTCTCCGATCGTGGCCGTGCCCGTCCGGCTGTTCGGCTCCGCTCACCATCGCCGGCCGAGGCGGAAATTTCTATATTATACTCTATCTCTAATATGGAATGAAGCTCAGGGTCGTATAACGGCTTAGAAACAGGTCTTGTATCACTTAGCCGTGAATAACAATAATATACCAGAGATAACGCCTCCTTTACGCCGACCTTTCCACCAAGTTAGTATAGTCCGTCCGCGCCGTCACGCACGCACCGCAATGCCTTCATCGAGAGGACCGCAGACCCTAGCCAGGCGCGAATATAGGTGTGCTGGTCCACCATTTCCCATTCGCCCACTCCATGCCGTTTCCCACGCAGCAGTTTCAGTTGAATTCCCGTGACGGGTGTGCGCTTTCGATCGTGCTTGACGAGTGCGGGCACATGATGAGTGTGGAAAATGGACCGCGACGATCTCAAAAGGAAGATGGTTGTGTTCTCTCTGATGAATGATGACTGCTGATTATGATGTTGATGGATCATTTGATGAACACTTCACAGCCCTCCTTGACAGGAATTCCTCTCTCGTCTATATGGCGGCTTGAACACACAGCAGGAGAATCCTGTGCTTGGGGGGTATCATGCCGCGTTACGTGAATGACGAGCAACTATAAGGACATGTATAAACCAGGAAGAAAGGAAAAGAGTGCAGGACAGCTTCATTCTAAGTGTATTTTTGCTCAAGTAGGCATTAAGAAATATCTTCTAGTAGTTTATAACCACATATCATAAAAACAACAGAGAAAGGGGCTCTACTTTCCTTTTTTGTGAAATCCCCTATTCTATCTGATAAGGCATGCGTTATTCTATCCGTTACGTCATGCGACCGAGTATTACGGATGCCAAACTGGAATGATATCATGGCCACCTGACCCGAAAGGATATGGTACTCTAAGACTAGAGAACTTTGCTTCCGCGAAGCCACGGGCCTCGCGCTTCGTAGCCTTAACAGGCTTCATATCAGAAACATTCTGTCTCGTGAGTTCAGCGGCCTAAGGGTCGTGAGGCTGATGCAGGAATGTACAGAGTGACATGCCACATTCTAGGCATTTTTGAATCTCTGGTACTGAGCTCTACATGCCTTTTGTAGAGCATTAGCTTGCTGCACATGCTTCGTTGTACTGATCATGATTGGACATATATGCGATGTAAATCAGGACTTTTAGGCTGATTTTTCTTTTCTATTCTTTTCTATTCTTTTTCTTTTTTTTTTTTTTTTAAAAAAAAAAAAAGATTCCCGACGTATAAAAAACCCTCCCTTCAAGTTGCAACAATTATTGTGAAGAACACGTATTTGTCTCCCTCGGGCATAATTCATCTCGCCTCATAACATGTCTCAACAATATTCCAGTGTCTATTCTCGGTAAGCATGCATCAAAAAGCCGAGAGTCCGAACCCGTGGTTCCGCCCACCATCAAGGCGGATACCGTAGCCGAGATGTCTTGTGAAGATAGTTGCCTGAGACGGAGAATTCGGGGAGTGAAGGGCTGGATTTATCTGTGATAAGCTTGCCTTTACATTCGTATTTGAAGAGCGTGCGGGAAATGTTATTATAGACAGGGGCGTGTCGTTGGACACGACTTATTGATTGACACCGAAGACGGAAAGAATACCTAGGACGCTACTAGCGAAAATATCTGGGATCCAGTAGGAAAATATTCTGCTGTATCCTACCCGAGAGACAAACTCAGACTCCTATGCAGATGGACTTGTTCTCAGACATCATCTATCGCGAGCTGAGGCAGGATCAGCTAAGGTCGGCGAATCTGCTTTTGCCAGAGTTTCGGGCCGCGTAGCATTTATCTCGAGCTCAAATGGATATCCCCCCCTAAAAGAAGTAGACGAAATGAAGTGATTTACCTGATTCTGGTTCATCTGCGGGCGCATGTGACCACGAGCTTTGTATGAGTCATAGATGTCTATTCCTACCCTGATTTTAACAAGGCGGGTAGCTCTGCGTCTGGTGTGCCGAGACGAGGCTGGTTTCTGCAACGAGTGAACAATACCCGTGACCGGAGGGTTTTGCATTTCGAACCGCGTCACGCGCGGTTGTGTCATGCATGTTGACGGAGCGTGAAGAACGACGGGGCCATCGACTCGGCTGCCTCGTCGACGACGCCCGAGTATCGTTGAGTCGCCGGCTCCGAATGCTTGCGCTGATGAGCGCAGGAGGGGAAAAAAGAAGTCGCGGAAAAAACAAAAAAAACCTTGCTTCATCTGCTTATTCTTCAAATTTATAAAACAACACTTTTCTGTCAAGGACAATCGCGTAATTTGAAGTTATACACACGAGCATCAATCCAGAGGGCACATTCTTACGTCCTACCTGCTCGGCATATAGATGCTGGATAGAGTGCTGTATAGGGGGTTCTGGTGTACACACACGCGACTTGGCAAGAACCGCACATGAATCACAAGCCGTCACCGAAAGGCGGGCGTGTCTTCCTAACGACAGACGACGAAATGTAAACGAAATGACCCTTTCAGCCTGCAGTGAAGAAGCAAAGACCACTAGAAAATTAACAACAAACGAAGAAAAAAAAAAGACGGAAAAAAAGCAAAAAAAAAAGGCAAAAAAAAGGGCGTAAAAAGGGAAACAGGGGGGGGGGAGATTCAGAAAAAAGGAAAAAGTCGCCGACTCGACACTGTGGCGAGAAAAGAATGACTCAATCATGCACTTTTTTTCCTTGGAGGCTCCGGGCGCTGGGCATGCATCGGGCATTGGGCACCGGGGGACTTTGTGTTTGTGCTTGGAGCGGGTCGTGACGCCACCGTGCTGCCTCAGCCATGGCAGGACAAGGAAATGAAGAAAAGAGAAACCAGGGACCAGTTAGCCGGAGCGGACAAGAGTCCGGAGGAGAGATGCGGAACCGGGGGGGTGTGTGTTTGCATGGTATTTGAGGCATGGAACCGGGGCTGGGAGGAAAAGGGGACTTTGGAGTAACGCGGTGCGTTCTTTGATTCCGTAGCAATGTTGGTTGATATGATGATTATTCTTACCATTACTGCTCATGGTCCTGTTTTATTTTTTTCAACTTGTCTTGCTAAAGGAAGAATGAAAGAAGAATTAAAGGAAGAAATAAAGGAAGAATTAAAGGAAGAAGAAAACCAGAAAAATCAAGCATACACTCGACATCGACCTCGCCCTGGCAATTCTGGTATTGCTATACCAAAACATGGGGAATTCATCATGTCGACTCACAAGCTTCCAGTCAGCTAAGCCACACTTGCAACCGGCCCAAACCAACCCGCTCTGTCAGGACGGGGGGCGGGGCGGGGCCCGCGGATATGATCGGCAACTGGGGCGTGTCTTTTTACTTGCCCAGTTTGGCAAGCCGGCGGGGCCACACGATCTTGTCATGATGTCATTTCCACGGAGGCAGCATGTCAGACACTATGAAAAAAGAAGAAGAAGAAGAAAAAGAAGAAGAAAAAGAAGAAGAAAAAGAAGAAGAAAAAAAGAAACAGAAAAAGAAAAAGAAACCAAATCAGTGTCAAGTCCCTATGGATTCTCTAGGATGGAGCTTTTGCACAATCCAGGCTTGTTCGCATTCGACATGCAAATCACGGGCGCATCATAAGTCTGGTGCAATTACGCATGCACGTTTGCATGCGCAGTCTATCGCACTGTTCCAAGTTTTTTGCATTAGCGGCAAGAGGACGACGCATGACGACGATGGAGAAAGAGGAGCCCTAGTCCATCTCGTTTGGTAGATGGCGATGACGTCGTTTTGAATCACGGGGACGGTACGGGAGAGCACAGCCGTCGTGGCGATACAACGAGGACGATGGCGACAGCGATCTTCATGGCAAGTAGTAATGTGATGGTGATGGCGATGGCGACGGTGATGGTAATGGTAATGGTAATGGTAATGGTAATGGTAGAATCATGATACCGCGCATCCCTCGTCATCGTCTCTCTACACAGGACTTGGGCGATGAAAATGCTGGGGAACTGCGTCGCGGCAAACAAAAGGGACTCGCCCCACCCGCGTGGCGCGGAGGCCGGAGAAACGGACAAAGGAGGGGAAGATGAGCACGGGAGTCATAAAAAGAAAAAGGAAGAAAAGAAAAAAGAAAAGAAAAAAAAGAGAAAGACGAGAACAAGGCGAGGGGTACTTGTCCTTCAAGTACACAGTCAAGGAAGCATACCATACCAGACGCTTTCTTTTGCGCCCCTTGAATTGTCGTCAAGCTTGATACCCGTCGTTTCAAAGCTCCCCTTTCCACCCCAGTGCCTTGGCATATCGGGCTTCCCCCCCATCATAGCCGAAGCTATTCTTACCCCCTCCTCTTCCCTGGCATTGGTGCTTCTACAGCCTCCTGGTGCATGTGAGACAGAGATTGAATCTTGCATCGCTGGAAACGCAACCGAAGCTGCGGTCGCGCCAGCAAGACGTGACTTGACCATCCGACTTGACGACCCAGCTGATCCGACTCAAAGAGTGTGCAAAGTCTCCCACATGCAGTGGCCGTGCTTGTCCATGGCCGCCGTTTTTTTCCTTTTTTTTTTCCTTTTTTTTTTTCCTTTTTTTTTTTCCTTTTTTTTTTTCCTTTTTTTTCCCCTTCTTTTTTTTCCTTTGCCTCTTTTTTACTTTGTTTTCATTTATCCACAAAAAAGTATGCAAAAACAAGGGCGGCAAAAATAGAAAAAGAAAAAAAAAAGCAGAGTCCCCTTCCCGCACGACCGATTTCCCGCCCCAACAAGCCCACATGCGTGTCCACCGTCGGCGCGGCGAAGTGATAAGCGCCCGGACGGCGGCAGAATGCGCAACAAGATGTCGCATAAGCGTTTGTGGGGGGAAACAAACGAAAAAAAAGAAAGAAAGAAAGAAAGAAAAAATAAATAGACCGCATGACAAAACGCCCCCTTTACCCCGCCCCTTGCTCAGACAAAGATGGACGACGTGTAGATATTGTAGATATTGATTTCGCATATATGAAAAAAGGAAAAAAAAAAGAAAGAATAAAAAAGGGAAAAAAAAGGGGGAAACAAAAAATAAAAACCCAAAAGGCGGTGTATAGTGTGGCGCTTGCGTGTCATCTTCTTGCTTACTTTGTCCGCCATTCTCTGCCCGTTGATCGTGTCACAGTACAGCAGCCGACTGAGTATGTAGATAGATTACCTGGATCGCCCACCCAGCCACAGCAGAGATCCGGATGCCCGCTCTTGAAAGAACCGTGCCGGGCCGACGCCCGGGGATGAAGTGCTCTGGCCCGTCCAGTTGTGGTCGCGTGCCGCCGGTCTGGTAGTGTTGCAAGGACAGAGTTGCCGCGCGCCCTGCCTTTTTTTGTTTTATTTCTGCGAGGGATATCCAAGTCCGAGACGTGGAAAGAACGGGAGGAGGAATAAGAGATATAGAAACATTCATAATAGTCATGATAAGAATGCATCATCAGCAATAAAAAGTCAGTAATGCATAATAGTAGTAATAATGAAGACAATAATGATAGTGATGATAAAAAAACAATAATAACGAGTAAACCAAACGCAAGAACAAAAAGCAACACACAGAACAGAATCGTGCCCAGCGGCAAGAGCCACAACACACAGCAAAACTCGTGGCACACCAAGAAGAATGCCTTTCCGCCAAATACGATACTGAACCCCCTCACCTGCCCACGTATATGCATAGGCACACACACACAAAGCATGCCACGGGCCGAGAAAATGGAAAGGCTTACGCAAGCCTCAGGACACAAGATCCAATCAAGCGCCATCATGACCGAGCTCCTTTGATCGCCAGGCGTCTTCTGACAGTGCTAGCGACGGCAGCAACCGCACCAGGACCAAAGCCGAAGCTCGACGCACACTCCTCCTCCCTTTTTGTCCCCCCCCCCCTCCTCTCCAAGCGGGCTTCGATGCCGGGGCGTGTGATTCGTGAATCTGTCGGCGTTTGTCGCGGTGCCGCCAGAGTTCCGGTCTACCACGTAGTATCCGAAGCTGGACCGTTCCATTGGGACCGAGACGAGGAGCAGTTGCAGGACTGGCTGGGGGAATAGAGTTTTTTTTTTCCTTTCTCAATCTTCCTTTATCCTTTTTATTCTTTCTTCTTCTTATTATTGTTATTCTTACTATTCTTAGTATCGCTTCCCGCTCTCCCTCTCTTTTGTTTCTTTTGCGGCGGGCCAGCGACCGTGTGGATCCGATCACGTCGACGCGAAAATTGGCTCAGGCAGTTCCATTTACTTGCCTTTATTATTATTATTGTCTCTCTTTTTTTTTCTTGTTTTATTTGTTTTATATGTTTTATTTGTTCATTTTTTTATAAATAGCGTCTAAATGCCTTGTGCGCGGCCAAATAGGCCACATCCACGGCCCGTCAACAAGAGGATAGGATAGATATCCAGGTCAAAGAGAAGCACATGCAGTGGAAAAGTGGGGGAACCAGTGTGGTCAACGCCACACGTTGACATGACAGCTGCCTGACCGAGTCACAATCTGCGCGCGCTGGCGGGTGGCGGGTGGCGGGTGGTGGGTGGGTGGTGCGGCAGGGCCCAATGGGATCGCAGCAGCAGCGAGCACGCGCGTGCTGCGCGCTGCGTTCCGGGACCAGACCGACCACATGCATGCGGGCTTGTCATGACAAGGAAGCTCTTGTCAGTCGTGCTTGTCCGTCCTCGTTGGGCCGCATGTGCTGCCGACCATCCGCCGGCCTCGAAATGCTGTTCTGTTGTCTCTGCTCTGTTGTGCCAGGCGGCGTGCTCGATGGAGAGAGGCAGGGCAGTTTTGTTGCGGCAGGAAAAAAAAAAAAAAGGAATGGACAGAAGAAGTGGAAACAAAGAAAAGGAAACGCATACCTGAGCCTGGGACACGCGACGCAAATATCATCGATGCATCATGGCGGAGGCCAGTCAAGAGCAAGCACCAGCGACAGACCGCCTCTGTGCTGGCAGCTCTGGATGGTGCTGTGTGTGCTGTGTGTGCTGTGTGTGCTGTGTGTGCTGTGTGTGCTGTGTGTGCTGTGCTGAGTTGTGCTGTGTGTGGTGTGCCAGTCCAGGAGGCACGTAAACGACGAGACAAACCCACCGAGTTCTTGTATGCACCCCTCCTGTGCTGGTGAAAAAAATACATACGCAAACCGAAGCAGCGTGCCGGTGCGCGGTACATCGAGCCAGCTACAGCGCGCCCAGTCCATGCTGTTCGCTGTCGGGCCGCAAGACATCGGCCCCGCCCAGCCCAGGCCGTCATCTGTCTGGCCGTGCAGCCAAATTGCCGCGTGCGCACTTCGCACATTGGCTTGGCGGGGGTGCTGCCTGCTTGCGTGAGTGAGTGAGCAGTACATGCATACAAACATACAATCTGCTCCTTGAATGATTGGATGACTCTACATGCTTGCCATGACTCCTTGTCCCCGCTCCCTAGCACTCTAGTGTACGTGCTCCCGAATAAAAGGATTAGTAGGGGTATTGAGCTAGCCCTAGTCTGATTGGCCAAAAGTCTCCGGCGAGCCCCCCTACAAGTAGAGTTGTCAGATCATTCAAGGGGCGGACTGTACTGCACGTCATGCTGAACATCATACTGCACAAACCTGGGTACATACCTTCCAAGCTACGGCATGCAGGACGTCAACTCAGGCATGTTCACCTCAAGCGCCGCCGCACAATAGAAGCTCGCATGGACGGCGATTCCACAGATGGTGGTCTCTCTCGTTCATCCTTCATCGCCATCGCCCTCGCCATCGCCATCGCCATCGCCATCGCCATCGCCATCGCCCACCGTCAAGGTGCACCTGACGAGCCAGGTATGTGACGTGGCCATGGCCTCCGTCTCATCCGCCCAGACAGGTGCATACGATGTAAGTAAGTGTGTATTATACTGTATGCAGCGTCTTTCTATTGACCATTGTTGCCTCCTTGCACGTACATGGCATATCAACATGCAACTTCAACTGCTTTTACAACCCGGCTCGGTCCTGGACCAAAATGACGGGCTCCTGTCCCTCTCGACTCCCGCCGTCCCCGCAGTGGCGCAGCCGACGCAGAGCCAATCCCGACACGATGTCATGGATGTACATACACGACCAGACCAGACACGGAGGAAACGGCGTTGGGGCGCCGCCACCACCGACAGACATGCTTACCAGTGACTCGTTTTACCAGTGATTCGTTTTACCAGCGACTCGTTTTACCGAGTGACTCGTCGTCTTTGCCGCCGCCGCCCCCTCCGCCCCGAGTACCTGGGTGTGTGCCGTGCCCTTACTGAACGGTCTCGCGCCGGGACGGGGACGTCTAGTCATTATGGAGTAGCGAAGAAGAGAAATTCCAGTCCTTCTTCTTCTTGTTCCTCCTGCGCGCGCATAATTTTGACGTGTTTTTGCGTCGACGTCTTCGTTTCTTGCGTTCCAGGCCGAGCCGTCTCGGCCCAGACATCAGAGCAACTCCTCGTGTTCTTGCGCGACAAACTCACGTCCGCACTTGGCACTCGACAGCGGCTATCCATCGAGTACGGCCGCCGAAAGTACCAGGCCAGTCCAAGACCAGCCTGTGACCAGACCCCATGCCTCCTGCCAGGCCGGCTTGGCTTTGTCTGATCTGCCTGAACACGGACCCCCCCCCCCCCCTCCTCCTTGACGCCCACCCCCCCCTCACCCCCCTTTATTGGATTCTGCTCTCTCCGCGCCTCCCCCTTACTTGAGCCACCCCAGACAATCATTGATCCTTCGTGTTGTTTATTCGGTGCCTGCCCCCCCACCCACCCCCATCTTCTCCTTCCCTCCCTCGCTTCGTATGAGCTGGAGGACCGGACTAGGCCCAGACATTTATTTATATACCCAGATCCCCTTCCCGCTTTCCTCCTTGCGTCGATGCTTGATTTTTCCTCCTTCTCGACTTTTTTCCAACCTAATAAAATACCCCTTTCCACCTTCGCTGTTGCCTGTCTTCTCTTTCTTCATTCATATCATTTTACCATTTCATCCAACTAAAGAGGAGAACAAAAAAAGATCTCTTCAAGAAGCGAGCAACATAACCGAGATATCCCCCCCCTTCTGCGCAGGCGCTTCCTACTACTACTTTTTTTTTGGGCCTCAAACCAAGACAACCTATATTACACCACGGCATCAACAAGAAGCTTGCACATAGCACAACGCCGATTCAGCCTGACGAGCTAGGTTGTGAGGATCTTTAATATTTTCGAAACAACCGAAAGACATCGTCATCTATCAGCTCAGGATTACACCGTTAGCGGAACCACCACCTCGGCTTCCGTACTGTGGGGTTTGCGATCGACCGCATTTCACTTGTCAACATTCCGACATCGGATCGATTCTATTGGGGCACACAAACACGGCGACGATAAAAATCCTCGCAACACAAACCACTGCAGCAAACCCCGATCCTGTCACACACCACCAAGAACAACAACGCGTTCCAAATCTCCCATTTTCAACACCACCACCACACAATAACAGCAATGTCACCCAAATCAGAAGCAACATTCTGCCTGGTGCCCAACCTGCGTTCCATGGACTCCTCAGAACAAGAAATCGATGACAACTGTTGGAACTGGATGCAGCCGATTGACATTGACGACGAGGACCTCATGTTTGGCGGCAAGTCGCTGAGCGCGTGGTACGAGGAAGACCGGCGGCGACTGAGCAGCGGTGGAAGCGACGACGGGGACAACCAAGATCGTCATGAGGAGCAGCCGAGGGGAAGAGAACGCGTGCGACGCCATCACGGCGCCTCCAACCCTCACAAGAAGTGAACTGGCTTTCGCTCCGCCGACTTGGCACTCTTATCCAAGTCGAGGCGTGCTGTGCATCCCTAGTTTATTGCGCGCACAACACCAGTCTCATGACGTTTCCTCATCACCGCCCCCTCACGTCTCAGTATCATCCGTCCTCCCGTCTCGGCACGACACACCCTTGCACGACCACATTTAGATTCACGACGGAACCACTGCGTCTAGACATGGAGTCCGCCTAACAGGGGGACGTTCTCCATCTTCTCCGTCACACTTATTGTTTGCCTTGTTTTTTTTGGATCTTGGTGTCCCGGCGACAGGCTCAGTTTGGACTGCCGAAATTGTCCATTGTTTTTTTCTTAATCTCCTGTTTTAAAGCCGTTTTTCTTTTTCGAACTTTTTCGGTTATTTATACATGGCTCATTTCCCCATACCGCGTTAGGAAATATGAGCCCGTTCCTGGGAAAGGACCCAAGGAACTAGTTTGTTTCAGAGAGCATTTGTAGGCGGTGGGCCCCACACCCTGCGTCGCCCTATTTTAGGGCAACAGGATTTTTTCACGTATTGCTGTAGGCGCCCACGATGGAAAGCGCATTAGCAGGATAGGAGGTTCTTACATAGGCCGGCGTGAACACCGGGCCACTGAATGGCAGAAATACCATAAATGTTATTACTGGACTTGCTTCTTCCGTGATTGTGCTAGTCCGGCCTCTTGGACGTGGCGGTGCGGCATTCACCTGTCGTGATGAATTCCAGTTGGTGGCTGGAGCTGCGCCCACCAGCCCGGCACCAGGCCCGTCAAATACCATCAAGATAACTTAAGGCCTGGCATAGGGCTGTCGCCTTCTCATTTCTTCTCCATCTGCATCGGCTCGACCTCTGGGCGGCCGATAGTATTTATGCTGGGGCTGTGCTGGTGCCGTGCTGCGTGTGCTGTACATGACTACGCGTGCCACGACCGCCGACCTGCGTCGAGGCACGAATTTTTCGTGTTCATTGTATATCGGACGGGGAATCGGGAGGTGGGGATTGCTGGCAGACTGCTGGTTGTCCGTTCATGCCGTCTTTTTCTTGTTGGTATATAAGATGTTCATATGTTCATTGGTTCATGATGTTCATGATGTTCATGATGTTCATGATGTTCATGATGTTCATGATGTTCATGATGTTCATCCGCGCTAGACGAACGCCGATTGTACTCGGGGAAATCTCGCGCTCTGATCATGTTGTTTTTTATCTAATTATGTTTCTCTTATTTAATTACGTTCTTATTTTATCTAATAATTTTTATTTTATTTTTTCTGACAAAAGAAGAGAAAGAGAAAGTTTAAAAATCAAAAAGAACCCCCCTCCCCCACCCTAAAAAAAAACCCAAGAGAAACCAAGAGATACCAAGAAAAACCAAGAGAAATCCACTATCTCGTCTCCATGCCAACCTGCTCACCCTCGAGCATCTGTGTCCTGGTTCGCCTAGCGAAACTGCTGCGGACGAGCCGTCCAATTTCGTACTTCTCCAGTGGCCAGGACCAGGACCAGGACCAGGATCAGGAGCCGGGGCCGGGGCTGGGGTACCGTCATGTTATCTGCCCTCTTCGGATTCGGGCGGCTGCACTGCATGAGGATGGAAAGTGCGCGGGAGTGAGGCAATTGGGACTGATGAGAACGGCCACGAACATCTAGTGCACGACGACGCCCTGAATGATCTAACAACTCTATGTACATATGTACATTCCCCCCCCCCCCCCCCCCCCCCCCCCCCCCAAAACCCATCACGCCCCGGCCGTCGAGTTCGCGTCGAGAATCGCGGCATGGCACTCGGTCCCAATGTTGGGCGTCTGCAGCTTCTGCACCGACTGCGGCCCTGGTTTCAGGTAGCAGTCCCCCGGGGCCTTGCCCTTGACCGCCATGACAATGTCGCTCCACAGCGGCACGAAGGAGACGGCCTCGCATCCCGTGCTGCTGCTGGCCGATGCGTTGAAGGAGTTCCACGACGCGCACGCCGTCATGCAGCTGTTGAAGTCGGCCGTGAAGAGCGAGTACACGGGCGGGTTGGACGCGTCCTTGTTGCAGTACATTGTGAATCGCGGCTTGCCAAAGACTGGTGTCGGTTGTGTTAGTCGGGGCTTTGACGGGACCATGGAGTGGAAAGGGGATATAATCTGGGGATATAATCTGAAAAAAAAGAAGAAGAAAAAAGAAGAAGAAAAAAGAAGAAAAAAAAAA